>KL261011.1:0-28007 GCA_000699545.1 Podiceps cristatus | reverse complement strand
TCCAGCCCTCGGATCATCTTTGTGGCCTCCTCTGGCCCCGCTCCAGCAGCTCCGTGTCTCTCCTGTGCTGAGGCCCCAGAGCAGGAGGCAGCACTGCAGGGGGGTCTCACCAGAGCGGGGCAGAGGGGCAGAGTCCCCCCCCTATGAACTACAGACACCACACGCACATACAAAATGCAAGATACTTTCACGTTTTCAGTACATTTCTATACACAGTTTCAACATAAAACCAATCACAGTGGGTCAGGCCAAGGCAGCCTAAGCACCACCAGTGCACACCCAGACGTGCAGGGCAGGCCTCCCACACACCCCAGCGCTGGGACTCCTGGCTTGGTATTTTGTAACGCTCCGGCTTCGGCTGCCACGCCATCACCAGAGCTGCCCTGGGCCTCTCCATAGCTGGCACCTCCTCCTGTCCTGCATTCAGCTGCTGTCACCTTAGTCCCCTTAAGAGCCTCCTGAAGTTTCTCCTGTTAAATGTGTCCTTGGATAATCGGAGAGCGTCAGGAAAGCTCAGAGCAGAGACAAGGCATTATTAAGGCCACCTTTGCACCCCAAGCTCTGTCACTTTGCTGTCTCAGACAACACATAGGAACTTCAGGATATCCATGGCCAGACTTCTTCACTTGGCATTCATAACGTTGGGCTATGTTGTCTCTTTGGGTAAAAGAAATAAAGGCAGGGGGAAGTGGGTGAAAAGAAGGGAATAATATCAAAGAGCTAAAGGGGCAGTGGTAACTTCCTTTGTGAAAGGTATTTCTGGTATTTTTGGAGGACAAGCAGCAGTTTGAAAAAGTTGAATGAGGTTAAGAATGTCTTCATCGATGGAAGGAAGAATCTTACGAGCTTTAGTAAGTATAGAGCTGACTTGTCACAGTCAACAAATTACAGGGTTTTGGAGAATTCAGGACCGATTACGAGTCAAGGAAATGCTGCACATTTAGCTATTTATCTGCAAAGCACAAATATATACAAACAGATTTTTGGTATTAAAATAAGATACACAGACTGCTATTTTAAAGATTTACAAAGAATCAAAGTTAATACTAAAAATGTTTACTTCAGATATACCTAAACTTTACTATCATTACAACAAATTATAAGACCTCAACAGTGTTTCACTTCCAGGAAAAATCAAATACCTGTAGTGTTCTTTTGCATCATCTAGAGCAAGTTGTCTGAATTCTTCATACATTTTCTTGTTAAAGTGATCTCTCAGAAAAAAGGACCAGAAACGAAAAAGTGTGTTCATTTCTTGGGACTGGCCAATTCCCAACCGTTTCCTCTCTGATGGGGAGAAAAAAATGGGGCAGGGGGGAGGGGGAAGAGCTGCTTTTAATTTTTCAGCAGAATATTTTCAAATGCTTTTCCCGTTAGTAACATACACACAAGATCTTCCAGTAACTTAAGTTCAAATTTGAATTCCCTGGCAAAAAAAAATTGCCAAAGTTAAATAGAAAGCAGAGTTCATGAAATATATGCATCAAATAAATTTTGTTTGAAAAATTAAGGACAATGAACAATGTGGAGAAAACTGGTAACTTACACCTAAAGTTTTAGAAAGTGCACATAGTAGCTTACCCATTAGACACCTTCGACGATATTTGTGGTACACCTGTTGAGTAAAGCCATTTTCCTTTAACAGTTCATGAGAGGGATGCTGAAACTTCGGTAGAGAATTTGGGGTACACCCATAACTTCCTGCTAGTGGAGCTCCTTCTGAAGGTGAAGCATTGGAACTGCTGGAAAAGGAGCGGGGGGAAAAAGGCATATTTCTGTCCTATAAATGGCTTTTCTACAGAATCATTTTTCGACCCTGCCGATCTACGCAAGAACTGTCAGAATAGTACAGTCACCTGACGACTGCTACAATGCATGCCTGGGGTCCCAGTCACCTGTTTTCAGGTGCCCCTCAAGAAAAATCAGATTCTGTGCTAATATGTCAAAAAACAGGCAGTTTTGGATGATGATAATTAAGCACTACTGTAATGCCTGATTTTAAATGACCACTTAAAGGCAAACAAAATCACTAAAGTGAACATCAGTACTTCAAAGTAATATTACTGCTACTATATCATGGATCAACAAAGAACATCCTGAGAATAGTCTAGTTAGCCGACTTCCAAACAGTCTTATACTCTACGGTCTTTGTCTGTCTTAATTGCTCTTTTCTTGCTTCCACCGTGTTTATAACAATCTGTGTTTTATCACAGCCTATTTCTCCATTAGCAACAAGAATTTATGACATTGCAAACAGTTTACCTCACAGAGGAAGTTCTTGGCCTGTGGTCTCTGGAATCCATCACCCAACCAACATGGCACTCTAAGGGAGGATTTGTACTGTGTCGTGTTTTTCTTTTTCTTGGAGTCTAAGAAAGTAAATGAAGTATTTATTTCCCTAATTCGATTTCAATTATTCTCTCCCTCTTTAAACAAAGTTCTAACACATTATAAAGTCACAACACTCCAATCTCATAACCTAAAGATATTAGTCTTATGTAACAAATTAAAAATCTTTAGATGTAACACTTTTTCATCCAGGACGTTTAAGAAACAATACAGAGAAAACTCACGTAGAAATAAAAAAGAATATGGTAAATATTTTGAAGATAAACAATAAAAAAGTACAAGTATTTAATTTTTTGCCTTTTCATTCTCGTTAAGTCATATGCAGACACATGAATTTTATAAGCTTTTTCTGGTTTAAAAAAACCCTACTTCTTTCCATTTACCTTTACATCAATGGATCGTGCTTCTTTAACGACAGGATAGAACCTGGGTGTTTTGTTGGGATCCTGTAGCCTTGGGGTGCGAGGTGTTCGTGGGGTGAAGCCAGGGTGAACGCAGGGGGAATCTGGAACTGCTGTTGGCAGTGATCGAGCCATTGCTGCGGTTGGAGGTACTTCAACACTTAACAAATTAAAAGCCAGCTCCTCTGCTAAATCTGTAGGCAGGAAGGAAAGACATTCGTTTTCAAAAGATACTTAGGACTTCAAAGCCCATGCTCCCCTAGCATCTAGTACCTTAAAGGCCTGTTTCATTCCAAGCGAACTACACCATCCCCAAAAGGATTGTCGAACTAACAAAAAGCACTTGGTAGTGCTTGGTAGAAGCAGTACAAACTGACTGCTGAAAACTATGAAAAATTTTTATTTCAAGCACGTCTTTGCTAGAAAATTCAAATCCATTTCTTTCTTATCTGCTTGTTCTTGTGTATTTATTTTAGCAAAATAATGGGAAAAAACCAAACCAAAACATTTGTAAAAGCGTAACCACATTCTTGCCTCTTGGTGAGGTGGTTTTCTTCAACTACTTTGATGATGCTATTGGCATGTATCCAAGTAAACGTTAGCAACATCACCGTATCAGAAATACCTTGACAGATAAGATTTGGACATTTTGACTGCTCAGTAAGGTTATGATAGAAGCAGAAAATTCTTCCAACCTCCCTTCCTTCTATCCTCGCTTCCCCTAAAAACACTGGTTTTTAGATGATGTTTCACAGCATCGCTAGCTATTACTGTACATGTTGTAAATGGCAAGTTACATAAAACACACCCGGTGTTGGTACATGGCAACAAGACGACAGAACACTGCCCCGTGATACTCTCGTAGATCCTGAGAAGTACTAGTACCAGCTGCTTCTAATGCAATGGAAACCCTGCTAACTGATGAACAGTCGACAATTTGAAAAATTAGCAAAGAAAAAGCCCCTTGTGCTACTGACTGAGCCAAAATTAAAATATTACACAGGCAGAAAGAGTTAACACACCTACACAAAATGGTTCTTTATTACAGGGATTCTAAAAACCAAATTCGTATTACCCTTCCGTAACCCTGGAGGTCCTGGAGGAACTTCTTGGGTTGGATCCACAATTGGTTCTGGTGCAAGATTATCAAATTCTTCCTTGCTAATGAGATTTAACTTCTTAAAGTTCTCAATCTCTTGCTGAATTAGAGAAAGCAAATTGTAAACACAAAGCACGGTAACAGATACCATCCTGAGGAATGGGTGAATTTCATAAAAGAGAAAATAAGCAAGCCAGAATGGACACACAGCTACCCGTACACAGCCAGTACAGCTTGCTTTTAAGGACAATGGCACGAGTCCCTAGCACATACCGTAAAAAAGCTGCCACGAGCGCTGTATATAACCTCGTAGCGCAGCTCACACTGCACGAGCTAAAAGAAACAGTTGCGCCAACAAATGGAGCCAGGTAAGGCCATTGACACGTGATCTTTCACAGACAAATAAGAAACAGAATTAACTAAGATCCTGCCCTTGCCAAGCCCCAAACCATCCTTCTTCTGCAGGAAGTGTGCCAAGGAAGGCCCCGGCAATTCAGGGGAGCCGAAGAGGCCCTGCTCCCTTCTCAGTGTTTGTAAGGATTGCCCACAGACACGCCACTCGCCGGGCTCACTCACACAAAAGGAGGGGTTTCTTAATAAACCAAGAGCAGTAAGTGACAGGACTGGGGTGTGCCGTGCTGATCTCTGCCCATGAAGTGCTGGAGTTCAACTCATCTCTGATTTTACAGTTGCTTAGTATATTTTAAATAAATAAACAAAAATCACAAAGCTGACAATCTTGCAAAGTTTTGAAACCCTCAAAGACAGGGGCCCGTGTACAGGCCAGGAAATAAAAGGGTTTCTATAATAAAAAGATACGTAGTCCAAAGCTTCATTTGCTCACAGAGCTATCATCCTAACAAGCTACAAGGCAAACAGACCCTTAATATAAAACTGCTTTAAAATGATTGTATTACCTTCCTCTCTTACTATCTCATCTCAGAAACGTGCCTGCAAGTTTGCAAATGCTATGAAACAAGCTATTCACAGAACAAGAAAATGCTGGAAAAGTTGAACCATCTCCAAAATGTTTAAAATGGTTCTAAAAAATATTCAATTGTTTTGGTCAAACCTATGACAAGAAAAACTTGCTGGCTTAGCTTTCAACTGCTTCCAATATTATCAAAATTAAAAGAATTCAATAGACCCCTAAATTCAACTACTGTCATCCTCCTTGCAAAGAACTGCAGCATTTTACAATTATGTAGCAGATGGCTGAAATTAATTTTGAAGCTGTTAGGACAGGTATGGTTTTCAGGTCACAAAGAGTTACCTTCATCATAGTGTCATTTTCACTCTGCTCCATCCACAAATCCTGTTCGTAATAGTATAAGCCATCATTAATAACTTTAGCAAGCTCCGATGTAATTTTTGCACGGCATACATGGTTGCCAGTACGATCTCCACCAGGATGTTTCCTCATATATGGTGGCGTCTGTGTTACAATCAAAATCTTGTTTATGTCCTGATCATCAATTTCATAGTCTGAATCACTGTCTGACCAATCAGTAAATTTATTCTTCCGACCTTGAATTCGTTCCATCTCTTCATCAAACAAAAAATCAAGTTCTTCTTGTTGTTCTTCCTCTGGAGGTGGAGGTGGCTGTTGTTGATCTGATGTTTGATCAGGTACAGGAACACTTTCCTAAGTTAGAAAAAGCAACGTATGTTGTATTTGAACTGGATAGTGCTTAGCCAAATGGGAGACAAATAGTATGCGATAGAACACTTTCAATAAATGAACGTATGGGAATTAGAAACAAAACAGCCACTTTAAGATGTTTATTAAGTAAATTACTGTTCTAAATAATTCTGCCATAAGCTTTTAGAACAATACACTTTTCAATAATCAACAGGTACAACTGTCCCTCAGCAGAAAAAACAAACCAACCAACCACAGTATTTCCTTTTTATTTTAGTAAGCTTTGGATCAGGATTTTAAAAGTACCTAGTTACTCTAGGTCTGGTAGAGTGAGAAGTACGCACGCAAACTGTATTGCATTAGCAAGCATTACACACATTAAGACATGAAAAATCTTGTTTTACAGTATAATCAGAAAGCTGGCAGGTTTTGAATTTGTTTATTTAAACAAAACTTAAAGGTTTTTGGTTTTACCTTTAGCTTGACCGCGGACGCGCGATGCCTCTTCTTCACTTCTATCCACGGTTCAGAGTCCAAGTCAGGCAAACTTGTAGACAATCCTTTAGACATTGTCTGAAAATTACTTGTTTCAGTGCTTTCCTTTGGACTCAGCGGGCTTCCCATTCTTGGAGAGCTTGGTGCAGACTCTAGGATCGGAAAACAGTAGTTCAGTTCCTGTTGGAGATTTTTTGGGGGTTTGGGTTTTGGGTTTTTTGGTGGTTTTTTTTGTTGGTTTTTTTTGTGGGTTTTTTTTTTGAGTGTTTTGTTTTGTGGGGGTTTTTTTGGTTTTGTTTGATTGGTTGGTTCGGGTTTTTTTTAATTGTTTAACTAGTCCTTCTTTTAACCACACTTACTATTTTTCCTACCTCTATGGTAGTTAAAAAACCCATACTTTCAGAAATTGCAGAATTTATTTTCATTTTTAAGAGAGTACTTTTCACAGTCCACTCAACATTTTAGGAAAAGAACAATTTTAGCAACTTATTTATGTGGAAAGTATCTAACAGTTTGAGAGAAATTGTGTGTTATTCAGAAAACCAGCATCACTGGGGACCTGTTTTCTCCACACCATCCTCCAGCTCTACAGATGGGTGCATAACTCAGTCTTCCTCCTTCCTGTTTCCTTCCAGCCAACATTTTAGTAAAAGATTTCCTTGCCAAGGGTTGTCAGCAAACAAAGCCATCTCCCTCTTAATAATGTGAGATCCCCATCCAAAACCAAGATGCACCAAATAAAGAGTTAACTTTCAGCTGCTACCAAAATGAAGCAGATTTTATGACTAACTTAAGATTACTATTACTACTTCTAAAGGCCTGTAGTCCATCAATACTATGTTCTGGAGAATGGTCACAGCCGTAACACATAAGACACATTTTTACCTACTTCACGTCAGCCATGCCACATGACTTGGCAACTGCAAGGCTGACAGGCGTTATCAGCTGAATAAACTGTTACCAAATGTACAACTTCCATTGCGAAATGAGTACCAAGAGGTAAACTTCCTAAGCTAGACAGACAATCCTAAACTTATATTCCTATAAAATAAATCCTTTACCAGTATGTGAGCCAAAAATTTGGCCTGGTATGAATTCTGGACAATTGATGAGCTGAGAAAAGTCAGTCGGTGGCAGATTGCATGGAGGGGGACCTGGAATTGGCCACTTTTCTGGATCAACCCTTTTTCTTATCCTCTGATCCACAGTTTCAACTTCCGTACTGTCCTTTAGGGCCTGTGTGACAAGGGCATTATAGCTTTAAAAACTTCACATATCCAGCACCGTCCAAAAAAGAAAACAACCCCACAAACTTTGCCATTTAATAGCCTCTTTATCAAATCCTTGTCATTGCAAACAGAGATTTGTCTTAACTTCACAGCACTGACTTTAAACGGCAGTACAAAATCAAACATGCAACTGTCTACATATATATTTTGGAATTATTTTACCTCCAAAATGAGTGCAGCATTTGTAGTCAGAGCTTGCATCCGACGGAAGCTAGCAATCAATGAAACGGGCAGAAATCCTTGTTGGTCCATCTTTCTCCTCAGAAAAAAGTCTCTTTCCAAATTTTCTGTGCTGAAATAATACTCACTGCAGAAAGAAACATGCAAATATGAGCCTATTATAGGTTAAAGAAAATCCTAAAATAGCAACTTAGAGATTCCTTGTTAAAGTCTTCTGTTAAAAACAGAGCATGCTTTGTCATCCACAAAATCATTTTTCCAACAGGTGTATCATTATAAGCAAGACTTACAGAACAGCGTGCATGCTCGACATGTTAAGAGACTTGCGATCCAGTACAGGACATCGGGGTATAAATCAAAGCCTCATTATAACATTTCCATCTATGAAGTGCGTAAGGAAAAACTACGCTCTATTTTTCATTCACCCATCCTCTCCCTTATTACTTACATGAACAGAAGGACACAACATTCTCTCAGCCTCCATATAGATGAAAGACAACTACTGCTTACAGTCAGGGCATAAGTTATTTCCCACACAGCAGTATCAGTGCACCTTCACCCTGAACTGTACCTTTTGTTTTCCCAGTTTCCAGTACATTAGAAGGTTTAAGTATCCTATCTGAGTGTTGAGGCACACATATGTACTCTGAATCATTACTTCAAGCATGCTTGTGGGAAGATGAGAAAACAAAAATAGTGATTTTGTATTTGTCATGAAACTGCACCAAAAGGCACAACAGTTCATGGAGAAAGGTAAAGTCCAAAAAAAGAGATGATTTTTAGGGGATACAGAGGAGAGCGACAAGGACCGTTTCAGGAATCTGACAATACCACAGAACAAGAGAGACGAGGGACAAAGAAATAGCAGAAAGACAAGTCTTCTTAAACAATGAAGTTGCTCTATGAAATGATCAGGGTGTCGAGACGTTTGTACTTAGCAAAGAGAAAAAGGAAGGAATTCAAATCACGATCTGTCATAAAAAGCAAGGGAACGAGAAAACAACCTATGAAAAAGAACGGTGAAAAACCAATTTAATCATGATGACTAAAATCTAGGCCTTTCACAGAGTTTACACATCATACCGTGATTTTGCATATTAAGTTCAAAGAATGCTACTCCTCATCAGGTTCAGGAAAATGTAGGTAGTGAAATATTTAATGGAGAGCAATAATTCTACGACAGAAAAACACAGGTAGCGCAAAATGAAACAAGAGAGGATTAAAATGCTGAGGAAAAAAAACACCCACATGCAAACATAAATAAAGTTAATTCTAATTTCAACAAAATATAAAATGTTAAGTGTCTCCACTGAAGTTGGGCTCAAGGCCAAAGTTACTGAAAGGAGAGGACTGAGAAGGAGAAGCTTGACACCATTTCTTTCAATAATTTTTAGTAGCCAAAGAAATTTGAAGCAAAAGCTCTCTATATGAAACACTCAGCTCCAAGACAGAATGAATACAAAGTCTCAAAGTTGGACAATAAGACATACGACAAATGAAAACACTGCCAGTAAATCAGAGCAAACAGAGAAGAGAATAAAGCTTTCTGAGAATCAAGCTCTCACTCAGAGCTAAGTAAACCGACCACTGAAGCAACTGCGCACAAAGAGAAGGTTTCTTTCAAGAATATCCTATTTAGTGTTCTAAACTGCTACATGTTTTCCCCTCCCAGTCTAGAAGATATGCAAGCACAAAAGTCATATATATCAATGTTTTACTAATGTTACCTTTACAGTCATACAGTAAAGGTAAAATCTTGTAACGATTCACCTAGTTAAAAATTCCACAAGCAGAAATGGACAATGACTGAACTTGACTCAAACTGCCTCACTTGATGTCCATCACTCTAGAAAAAGGAATGTGAAAGACCATTAATGATAAATGAAGACAATGCACAAGCTTGCTCCGAGGGACAAACCTAAATACACACACACCCCCTCCAGCTTCTCTTTTCATTTTTCTCAGAGTCCCTTTGCTTATTCGTGAATTGATGCAGACTTGGATGCGTGCCTGAACTTTTATTTATTTCTTTATTCTCTAAAGAAGAGGACTTGAATAGAGTTCTACTGCATGTTGCAGACTGAGGAGTTGCTAAGCACTGAAACTTTTCAGGCTGACGACTTCAGCCTGTAATTAAAAATGTTAAAGATATTTTTGCATGCAGTACAAATATTACTCTCTTGTACATCAAGCTGATTCTTGGGACAAGTATAAACTGCTGGATAGCAGTGTATTTCTTACTGTAATTACAGATCAACTCAGTCGGACACAGTCTCTAAGATTTTTCCCTATTAAGCAGGTAAACTGGTTTAAAATCCATCAATCCATGAGGATTCAAACCAATCTCACTTCTCCAATATATGGAGTCCAAGATAAATCAGCATAAGAAACTCTGAGACCTAACAGCTCCGTGTAGATTTATTCTGTATATACTCCCTGCTTTGGCATAATCACTTTAATATTTTAAAACTAAATTATGAAAGGCAGACAAAACCATCCCCATTTAGAAGCTAATAATAGGTAATTGATGAATAAAGTCTCTTTCCCATCATTTTCTACTGTGATAAGAGAAGTGAATAGATAACCAAACCACTTTTTTTTTTTTTTTTTTTTTTCCCCAGAGGAGCATAAAAATAGTGAAGGTACGTTCTAAACCTTCTCAAGAATCTGCCTCTCTCTCATGGAAAGCAAACTCCATAATCAAACTGCCTTAGGGGTTTACATCAGACAAGCAACCAATGGCTCTGGTTAGCCAGCCATGCCAAGTCTTCTATTGACACCTGCCAACCTCTTGTTGCTAAAATAAAATACAAATATAACCAGAAGTCAGATGTGACCAATTCTGTTACTGACATTTTTCTCAGCAGAGGGGGACATCATCATGTCCTACCTTAGAAGATCTGGATTCTACACTGCATGCCCAGAAATCTGGCCAACAGTGGAGTGTCTGTGCTCCTCCCTCACTTGTCTGAGGACAGTGCAGGCCGATTATCCTGACATGGGGGTACATGTCCACTGTCAGGTCTCATAGGGGCCTGGCAGCAAGAGTAACAAAAAAGACTGCAATAGAAGTTTTGAAGTTGATAGCCACATGTCAGATACTTTCTGCCCTTAAAGAGGCTTTTTTCTTCCTTTTTGCGTCAACTGTAACAAAAGAAGCAAGAATAAAATAAGCAAGTTGCTTTATGGAACACAAGGGCAATCAAAAACCACCACAAAGGCATCGCAGAGAAATGCCGTTGCAAGTACAGAAGATGAAATATCTGCCAGTGGTGGAAACTGTCTCTTTAAAATGAACTAGTGGTTTCCAGGCCCTTTTTGACATGTCTCCTGGTGATAATCAGTCTTCCAGATGGTTTCTCATTGCCTAATGGTGCACACGAGAAAGTAAACATTTCAGATTATTGAAAAATCAAGTATCATTGCAAAACTACTCTCTTTCACTTATATGTTTCAGGTGAAACACTCTGAAAACATAAAACTAACAAGACTTCTCAGTGAAATTGAGAGCAAATAAGGGAAACCTCTAGCTACATCACCC
Source organism: Podiceps cristatus (assembly GCA_000699545.1). Classification (NCBI taxonomy): domain Eukaryota; kingdom Metazoa; phylum Chordata; class Aves; order Podicipediformes; family Podicipedidae; genus Podiceps; species Podiceps cristatus. The sequence continues at coordinate 17,011 of KL261011.1, read as the reverse complement.
AAGAAGAGCTTTATAGGCAAACAGACCAACAGTACTCAAAAGCACAAGCTCAGAGACATCCATATCTCAATTACATGACAACATAAAAAGAGGGCTATGTACCATAAACAGAGCAGGTATACGAGTTAGAGCCAGACTACAGCACAAGATGCAGAACAGCTTCCTCAAAATTCCTCCCCATCACTCAAGTTTTTCCACCCCACTAGTGAATAAATTCAAACTGACACTGGTAATGGTCAAATCGAAGTTACATTGAAATGCCTTAATCTCCATCTTCATACGGATAATAAGGATTAAACACTGTTTGAAATTAGTTATTTTACCTTAACTAGATCTCTCAAAATATTTGTACATTGAACAATCTACTTACATTTGATGTTTTATATATTCTTTGAGAAGTGCTTCATCCACAGGATAGATCTGCACTCCTGTTCCATCACCATAGTAATACATCATACTAAGCTCAGGTTGAAATACTTGGTCAGTTCCTTCTCCATACACTTCTTGATAACCAACTGAATATTCAAAGTTCACTTCAAAATAAAGGAGAACATAAAAGAAAGATGATGAAAATATTAAGTTCAGCACAGAAATATTTTAAGGCGTGATACACGCTGCCATTTTAGTGTTAGTTTGCTGTATCTGATTTTTAAAAGGCTCATGCTACTTAACTATAGTAAGTTACAGGATATGGTTTTTTGACACAATTCTTACTTCATGTGCAAACAGTAACATTATAATCAGTTTTAAAATTTTTGCTAAGCATCTACTTCTTTGCATACTTCTAGGGTTTCCTCTGCCTCGTCCTCTTCCTCTGCCTCTACCTCTTCCTCTGCCTCTGGAGAATCCTCGAACACTGCCACCCTCGCTTCTCACGCTGCACACTTCATCATGATCATCTCTCTTTTCTCTATCACGACGCCAATCTTTAAGAGAAAAAAGCACAATACTTGCAATCATAATTAAATATCACAGTAAAGCTCCGATTTATTCCTAGGTATTAACCATAAAACATTGCACTGAAAAGTCCACTTTCTGGATGCTCAGAAAGGCTGAAGGAGATGACACCACAGAATACGTCCTTTGTAACATGACGTTCTCGGCCTGCGCCCAGGCAATCCACCGGCTCCATCACGCTGGCTGAAGCAGAAGGCCAGACCTGAAGCTGCAAGGGTGAAACGGTAAGGTTTGCCCAGCCATGCCAAGGGCGGGTCGGGCAGAAGCTGTCAGCCATAAAGACGACTAAATGGGCTTGGCTGGCAGTCATTCTCAGGTCCTTCTGAAGCAACTGGGCACTCTGGTGCCAGCTCAGGGATCACAATACCTGTGATGGGCATGGGACAGGAAGGAATGACCGTGCAATTCTCCTTCCAAGTATGATAATACAGTCTCCTCCTGTGGACACCTCCCAGCACCTAAAAAGAGCTAGGAAGAGCTGGTCTTGAGGATCCTGCGCAGGGTGGGATTTCCACAGCGATGGCTCTCTGGAGCCTCCCTTTTGTTCCCAGAAGCAGCCGTCTACCACTCCCCCGACTGTCCATTTAACAGCAATCAGTTACTCTGCTGGTCCTGCTCCACACTGAGCTTTTAAGTTAAGTACTCCTTTTTGATAATGCATGCAAATATAAAATGACTCTGTAAGAATCTGTGTCAGTTTTCCATATAAATATGTGGGCTGCACATAGCAAAAGAGAGCGAGAGCGAAGCGGAAGAAAAGAAGGAAGGAAGGAAGGAAAGCAAGCGGGTCCAAACCAGGCCCCAGGGACCTTGGCTCCACTCACCACAATACTTAGGGGCAGGTGTAATTCTCACTTGACTCATGAGACAAAATGAAGCCCTCTCACACACCATTTCCTTCTCTTTTCCTAACAGTCAGAGACTTTCATCTTCAGTCAGTCACCCTTGCTGTAAGCTTCTTTAAGCTGTAATTGGATAGCCTTCCTGATCCCAGGGACCTCTTCGCCAGAGGAATATCTGGGGATACAGCTGCTACTTGATCAAATTGAGAGTTGCTAGATTTAACAAAAGGATTGACTAAAGATATGATTCTTTTTTTCGTATTAGAAATATTGTTTTACTAGCAACTATTTTTAATGAACCCTACAACAAAATACGTATGCTCATACATTAAAGGTCCCGTACTTTGCTTTCTGTCAAATAAGACTCTGAATGTACGTATAATCATATTTTGTATATGTGTGCATCTCACTGGGAATTTGGACCTTAGCATTCGCATTTGCTACCCTCAACCTTAGAGATCCCATATGCGTAGGCATCACTTGAACTATTTCAGTTTCATTTTTTGCGCTCTCAGAGTACACGTGGCTCTTAGGCACATGCAAAAGTCCTACATACAACATTGTTACGAGCTAGTGTTGTATTTAAGCCTGAAACTAGGGGGTTTTTTATTTGAACAGCCAATGTTTCTGAAGAGCAGGAGATGTTTTATGTTCTCTCCCACTCAAACTCATCTTGAATGACCAGAGCCTTGAGGTAGAGTTGATACTACAAGTTTCTGGTTATTTGACCACTGGGGCCCTGAGGAATTGCTGAAGAGAAGTGATACACCAGTAAAAATCCTCCCCTGCCTGTCCGTCCCTCAGACATCCAGATCAAACACTTATATCAGTGTTCCTAAAATGACTTCATAAACCAGTAGCGTCCAACACTTATTATAATGGGCAAACATATAAATTGTTAATGTATACTGAGATTTTAAAACTTAAATGCAAATACATAAACCAACACTCAGCCTAAGATTTCTGCCATCTGACAAGCTGTATTCAGAACACCTGAGGACAAGAAGCAGAACCAGCTGTGGTGCACTTCTCCCTCTGTTTGCACAGCCATGCTGCAAAACAGGTCAGGGAACTGAGGGAATCGGTCCAACTTAAAGGGGAAAAACCAACATCAGTGGAATTGCCAAAGCAAGAGTTCAAAGTGTAGGTCCACAAGCAACTGCTCTGGTATCAACAGGCTGCAGGAATAGGGGTAGAACAGGACAGAGCAGCCACCTTCTGAGACTATTTCCAAACTTTCGGCATCATAAAGTTGTGGTTCAAGACCCTGTAGGTAGCCATGAAGAGAAAAATACATGCTGCTCTGATTCAGAGCGCCAGCACATGCTGTAAATATAGACTGTTTCCAAGCTCAGTTACTCAGCTGAGTCAGTGATGGAAACGTTAGAACTCTGGCGAATTTGTGAAGAGGTTCAAAAAAAAAAAATCTGACAGTAAGCTTTTAAACAAAACTTTCCATTTAAAATTTGTTAAATTACAGTACAATTTATTTATTTTTGACGGTTAATGGCAAATATTAACACTAGATTTTACTTAGTATAGACAAAGCCAAGTTTTAACGTAAACTGTCAATTTAGTACCTACTCACTATGCTTTATTTGCCACAAAGAGAACCACCTGGAGATCAAAAACTACTTACTTCTTGTCTCATTCCGTCGGTTGTTATGAGGTATTAACTTGTTTGTTTCCAGCAGAAATCTTGAGCTAGTTCGAGAGCCTGGTCTTTCTTGACTGTCTGACCTTACATCATCCAAGTGAAGTGGCACCCATTTCTGCTTGTTACCTTGAAAAGTTAATATATTACTCTTAATTATAGTACTACTTGAGGTTTCAGCTCCTGAAAAGATTCTACAGAATTCTTCTTGTAGAACTAGTAACAGTTAATTTTAAAGTTTAAAAATGGGGAGAAGCTTAACACTGAAATTTTAATGTATGATGAATGGCTAAACAATGATAAATGCAGTAAATGGGCATTTCTCAAGCTGAAAGGTAACCTTACCCTAGCTTTAAATATATGAAATGAAGGTGAGCTTCTTTATTTAATGAATTTTTAGATGTAAGCTCCATTACAAATAATTTATAGCTACATAAGTGTTAAAACATATACAGTAAATTCATTACAATTTCACAACTTGCATATGAAAGGTAAAAACCAACATATTAGGTTAACCACTAAAATAAACTAAGAATTCTCCTGAGAATTTAGCTGTGGTACTGTATTTTTGCCTTGAGATATTCAGATTAAGTTCATTCATGTCCATCAAAAATGATTAGTAAAGCTGTATTTTGTTGTGGGATGGCCTAAAATATCCACTAGCCATTTATTTAATGATAATATTTTCTGTTCTATACTTCATTGGTATCGTGGGCTTTATAACTTTGTAGCCAAGAAATACAAGCAAATATATAAAATGCGTTATCCACACTGTGGGGAAAAAAATAATAGCTTGTACCTGTGGAATGTTTTGCTTTAAATTTTCACTGAGACAAAAAAAATTAAAAACAGTACAGAATTTGTTTTTAAATTTATACGTAGGAAGATAAACAGATCTAGACAAAGGTCTTTAGGATCTGAAGAAATACCAGCAGGAAAGCAAGAAAAAAAGCAGCTGATGGCAGCAGGATCTTAAAACTCTCTCAGCTGTTTCTCCAGCCTACTCCAGTCTAATGACCAAATGAGATACAGGTTTGCTATTAATGTAACAGATTGATCAAGAGGAAATGAGTAACCTGGTTTAGTTTTTAAGTGATCACTTCAAGGTGTAAGCTAATAGTAAAACAAGAAAATTAAAATGTTAGTGGAGAGAGAGAGAGAGAGAGAAACACACACACTTATGTGTGAAGTTAAATTAACATAGCCCTATCTATTTAGTGAAATAAAGCTGTGAGAAACAGTAATGGTTTGTACAGCCACGCTAAAATCTTCCAGAAATTGTCAGAGCATCAGTAGGACACGAGCTGCTTCTCCCCCCAGAATTCCTGTTTAACTAAATAGAACGCTCCAAAACCTGAGAAATGAAACCTGGTTTAAGCTTCCTAGCAGAAGACAATATATCCTGTTATCACCTGGAAAATGTAAAACACTAGAAGTTTCATCAAGTCATTCAACTGGAATTAATGCAGCTGTATCAACAGTGACTTATTACATTATACACTGTGCCCAAACTGACCTTTTTTCCTTTGGTTATTAGTCTGAGCTTCATCTTCGCTAATATTATCTCCTGGACCATCTGGCTTTGCCTCTGGGTTGTCCTTGATTCCATTATTGCTTTTTTGATCAGATTTCTCCTCCTTTTCTTTCCTATTTGTTGGCTTCTTACTGTGACTTCCAGTCTTACACTGCAAGAGATACTAGTAATTATTTCTGACAGTTACAGCTGCTGATAGCAAAAGGTATAAATTTCCTTTACCTATTAAAATTCCTTTATTACCCATCTCAACCTCTTCAGCAGGGTGACTTTTAAGAACTGTGTTGTTTCATAAAGTCTCATTTGAAATAGTTCTATTTTCTGCTAGCTTGGCAATACTAGAAAAGGAATTTTTAGGTGAAGAAAGTTCTGTTTGGTGGTTGGCTGTTTTTTTACTGAAGATGTAAAATGGCTGAGTGCACAACAATCATGTTTCAATACCTCAAAATTGAAATTTATTTTATAGGAAAGAGAGAAATATTATTCACTACTACCTCCTGTCCAGACAGATTATCTTTAAAAAGCTGTGCTTACAGAATGCGGAATGGTACATTAGAAATTTCCATGATGCTGTGGAATCTCAACAGCATGCCAAATGTTCATGTAAACGATCAGGAGCCATAGGTCTTAACTCTGACAATTCTGTTCCACAAAATATGAACAAGAACCAAAGACCGGGGGATGTGGAGGTGTATGATTACAGATTTATTTTTTCCCACATTAGAATATGGCATTTCCTGGGAACTGTGTGCCTTTGAGTAAGGCCGGCGTCCTGCCCACAAGAACTTCTTGGAAATCCCACAGGGTAACAGGTTTCGAGGAAGGCAAAAGGAACAGCATTTTAGCGAACACCAGAAAGCTGCTTTTGGATTGGATAAATCATCTACCAGCAAAATTAAGCTTTGCAGACATTTCTGCTGAACAGAAAGAATTCTCCTGTGTTGTGGAGATGGCTTTGCATCTGCTGGAATACCTACAGCAGATCCCGCAGTACTATGCTGTGATTCACTTGAATGAAAAGCCTTCCCCTAGACAATCCATTGAGATTAAAGAGAAACTCAATGTTATTCGGTTCAACAGACACTACATGAATTTCTGTACTGAAATTCTCACATACTTACGTCAGCAAAAGGTTGATTAACAAAACATCTATGCAATACAATCTAAACCATCTGGTAAAATAAAATCTTTTTAAAAATACTCTTAAAGCAGACTATTTCAGACAGAAAACATCAAATGTGTATGTTTTATGAAACATTACATATGTATCTCAGCCACTCTGATTAGTGCTGTACAGACACGATTAATTGTATCAAAATTTGACATATTAACCAAGTAGATGCCAAAGATCTGCAGTACTAAAGAGAATGCAGAAAACGAAAACCACTATTTCAAAAAAAAAAAAAAGAGATGCTAAAATAAGCATATGCTAGACTTAGTCACAAATCATTATTAGCATTTAAAATTATTAAAGGATGTAAAATTGAATCCTTTCAATGCTGTTCAATCTCTCAGCTCTAAGCTCAGTATACCGTCTCCTTTCCTAAGCATCAGAACATGACGGAAAATGCAATTATTTTTTGGACATAGTTACAAAGCTTCTCCACGCTGCATCGGGATGGAGGCCTCTTCTCACATGTTACTACAGGCACCTCTGAGAAGTTACAAACAAGAAGTATTGCACGGTGGAACTGACCACGCAGTCTTCGAGAACTGACCAACGCAAATGAAGAGGCTGAGCATTTTGCATCTGAGTTACAAAAAGCACAGGTGAAACTATTTCTAATCTTTTGAATAACCAAGGAAGATGTTTGATGCACAGCTGAGTGTTATACACCTCTAATGCCATCTGATAAATTAGCAGCTTTAGGATGCAAGTCACATGTCCCTCATGATATTGTTCAATATACCACCACTGTCCCCTCCTGAAGTCGTAGTCTCTTCAGTTCCCAACATCTCAGCTACCGACAAGAGTACTGATGAAGGAGAAGCTTACAAATACTTTTTTAAAACAAAAGTCAAATCGAGGATCTTGTATAAATTCTAATCCTTCTTGGCGTGCATGCACATGCCAAAGTATTCTAACTGGTATCTGAGCAACTGAACGAGAATTAATTTATTGACATATCATCTATTCAGGTTTTAAAGATTCTTCTAGCAGCTCAAAGATTTTCTTTGAGATGCTGTACAACAAGCTATCAGAAGATGCGAATTCTAGCAGTAAACAATGTTGTGTCAAATCTACAGACATGTAATTTCGACCTTCAATGCTAAAAGTCTGGTTAGACACCTGAAAATGTTTTGTTGCTGATATAAAAAATAAAGTTATGACAGTCAGCTGGGAGAGAAGGGCAGGTTGTCAAAAACTGAGCCTGCAGGACAAATGATCCATGCCAAACTATCTTAATATTCTTTTTCAGTTTTCATTTTCAGTTGAGCCCAAATCTCCTGCTTTCCCTCACCAAAAAACAGTAAAAGCAGCACAGGGATGCTGCAGAACTAAAGCAAAGAGTGAAAAGAGGTGTAAGATATATCATGTACTTATCACTTGAGATGAGATCACTTGAGGCGAAAGGAAGAGTGATGGAATAGATGTTAACTAAAGATCCTGCAAGGGGAAAATGTATCAGAGGAACAGGGATGGAGCAAGAATAACCAAGTTGTCCTAAGGCAACCTGCACAAAGCATTCTGAGTGACAAGGGGAGAGAGCAGCATGTTCACAACCCTAAAGGTTACGGGTCCTCTCATCTGCACGTAAACTTCCCAAAGAGTGAGAAAGAGAAATACAAGTTTTTAAATGGTGGAGTAAATACGGCACTGCCCATGGCACTCCACTAGCGATAAATGGATCATAGATGTGTGGGCTTGCGAAGGGTTCAGAAATTCTTGTACCAGTGCAGACACTCAAGCACAGAGCGGTATTCTGAATTACTGACATTTCTGCCAAAACCCTACAACACCCAAAGCACATTCTGGGAGGAACCTTATTTAGCCAAAAAGTCAGTATATTTTTTAAAAAATAAGACCAAAGATAACAAAGGATACTTACTTCATTGTTTGCTATTTCACTTGGTGTTGGCCAGTTTGCAATATCGCCAAAATCACCAGCCTGCAAATATGACAAACAGTTTACACTCCTTTCTAGATTTAGTCCTTTTTAATATGTGGAAGATATAAGCCATGACTCAGATGGCCAGACTATCCCTTTGAGCAGAATTGTTAGAAAATTACCAAATTGTAGAAACTGAGAAATACAACAGAAAACGAATACACACTTTTTAAAAACTGAATGTGATCAACTGTAGAAACAACTGTTTATTGAGGTTGCATCCAAATCAAGGCCCGACATATCTTACCCTAGCTTGTGATTAGTTTGTATAAAGAAAGCCTTCATGAAGAATGCATTATAAGTAGGCACAGCTAAAAAAGGTAGCACACAAGCAAAATTTTCTACATTCTATTACTAAAACAAACTAAGAGGGCTTATGACTTGAGCATACACAAAACATTGTCAGATTAAATATTGTCTTACACATAGCGTCCTATGTGAGTTAAAGGTAACTACCCCTTAAAAGTCTTTTAGTTTTTGCAAGACCTTTGAGCACAGTTACTATTCAATCTGAAAAGGGGTGGCTATACAAAATTTTAGAAACTGAATTTTTCAGCAAAAGGATTCAGTGTCTCTTGTCATAATAATTATTTTGTAACAGCACATAAAGCATAGCACTAACACAATATACAAAAAAGGATTTCCAAAACCAATCTAGCATCACTTGTGCTCAAACGATGTTGTTTCTTTGCAGACCGTTCACATTTTATATAATCCCAATGCTTTTTTAGAAGAAAAGTCCCTTTCCTTATCCCTTGTACACATACCACTTTAGCTTCCCTTCTAATTTTAAATTTCCCTTCCTATTTTACTTTTCTCTGTCTTCAACCATCGCCAAGGCAGAACATAACACTTCTGGCTGTAACTTCAAAATAGCTTGCCATCTTTTTATTTTAGTCATATCAGCTATTTACCATAGTGAATATCTACAGCCAGAAATATTCCTTTGAAATTATTTCATTTTCCTGCCATATTACCAGCTGAGCTACATGCCATCTTAGATTAACAGGTTAGATTAGCTGGGACTTCTAAGACAATCAGTTCAATAGCTCATAGCTAAACATCCTTCTGGCAAATACAAACCTTGCTGCATTTCCTTGTCCTGGGTTTTGCTGCTTTTATAACTTTAGTGGAATTTTGTAGTTCTGAAAAGGAAGAAAAATACTTTCAGGTGAAGAATTAGACTGCACTTAAAAAGAGTAAGGAAGGTATACTTTAACAACCGCGTTTACCTATCATACTACAACAAAGTTTTTCTGAAGCCTTGCTATCGAAGTAAATGAACATTTCCTTAAAGTAACTAATAAATATTACATGACATTGAAAAACTCACACTCGTTATAAGTGTAAATAATCTCGAAAAGCAGGTGTACAGGATACTGTATAACACAGTATTTAAGCATTTGCTCAGCTATAAAGTCAAGACTCTCTGAAAAAGTTATTATTTTAACGTAGGAATTAGCAAAGAAAATGAGACCCTGAAACTTACTGAAAAAGTTATCTTATTAGAAGCTATATTTAGAAGACAGAATATACAAAATCTATTATTATGCAAGCATGAAAAAAGCATAGAAAAAAATACATATTCACAAATTCCTAGTAATTTCCTTTTATAAGCAATTATTCAAATGTCAAATAAAATTTAGCCATATTGCTCATAATTGTGCCAAAGCAGTGGGGGGAGGGGAAAAAAAAAAAAAACTGAAAAGAGAAAATTACTATTAAAAATTACATTAAGACTAATAAATTTTAATGTCCAAATTCCACAATGGATATGTTTATGATAAATATGAGCATTTGCAACAAAACTGACTTTCATACATTTTCAGAAACATCCTGAGTCAAGATCTAAACTTTACAATAATGATCCTGTCTGATCTCCTGAGCACGAGTCCATTATATTTCTACCAGTAATATCTGCCAGGCATTAATATATCACTTGGAAATAACACTCATATATATGGCCACATTATTTGGATTAATAACTTGTGCAGGGGGAAAAAAAAGTCTATTTAAATTTACTACATTTTTTTTAACACAAGAGCAATTACCCTTCCAAATATGAATCCAATTTTCTTATTCCATACAATTTTTCCCTACTCATCTCAATTGTGTTCTACTTTTTGCGTTGGGAATTCAGAGGAAGGAAACCACTGGTATGAGGCATTTTTTCTTGGAGATTAGAACTGAGACAGAGGAAACCACCTCTTAATTTCTCCTGGTAAACCCTGGTTCTGTTCTCCCAAGGCGTACTTTCCCATAGCGAAATGGTCACCACCTTTCCTTGAAACTTCTTATTCACTATTTTATTGCAAGACAAGCTTGAAACATTGAATCCCAGAATGGTTTGGGTTGGAAGGGACCTTGAAGATCACCCAGTGCCACCCCCCTGCCCTGGGCAGGGACACCTCCCACCAGCCCAGGCTGCTCAGAGCCCCGTCCAGCCTGGCCTTGGGCACTGCCAGGGATGGGGCACTGGATGTGACCGAAATCACTAGTGGGTTATTATTGCATACAGGGATAACATCACCTCCTCAACCCTTATCTCTTCCACATCCAGTGACTTCACTAATCTCCCTTATCGCAGCTTCACACTGGGAACCCCGCCCTCGTGCCCCAGTGACTCTGAAAACCCTCTGTCTGCTTCCCGGAATACACTGTGAGCATGAGAAGCATAAACTAACGTATACTCCGTATTCCACTGCAAATGATATTAATACCGCTACATACAATATCACACAAGACATGAATTCAGTGAATCCCAATCAGCCTGTGACCTTTGCCACACCATTTACCAGCAGGTTTTTCTCCTCTCCTACAGATCTGCTTTTAAAAATGAAGACAAAATACCTCCACCCCACCCCCCAAAACTGCCTCTTTCTTGTTATTCAGGCCCGATTAACTATGGACTGAGAGCTTTCAGTTTTAGAAACACAGAGTGACTGCGTAATCCTAATTTTTACTTGTCATTCAATAGTAAACTAATTGCCCTTTACAAAACAAGGCAAACAGCTGTAGAGGTGGAGAAGCAAACAAATTTGTAATTTTCTCCAACATCAAAACTGACAATTATCTGTACAGGTAAACTGGCCATAGCATTTGTCCTCCAGTAGTCTGTAAACACACATCTCTCTCTAGCTGTTCAATTACCTTCCTGAAGCCCTTTTTCCATCTCACAGCACTTTTACTTAAATTGCTGCTGAAGGACTGCTCTGCCAGAACTTCTACTCTGTGTCACCAGGGCGTAGCAAGGGATCAAAAAAAAAAAAAAAAGACTCAGTGTCGCTGCACTGTCTTAGTCATGGGATATTATTCCAGATGGCAGGAGAGGCTCTCTGTATCGAGTAGAAAGAGACTCAACTCGTTTTAAGGAATCTCTCTTATCTCTATGCAGTAATCCAAGACTTGGAAGATGCATCTGCATACTAAATGAAAATAAAATTGATATTAGGCAACGTGCCGCCTAGTTGATGATGTCCTTTCTGAACTCAAAGGCCCAAGATCTCGCCACTATCTGTGCTTCCCTACCCAAAACAACTCCAGAGTTTCTGGTCCTCCCAAAAGAGCTGTGCTCAAAACCAAATTTAACTGATCTTTCCTGACCAGCTTTCTGGGGTATATGGTGTGGGAGCGGGATTTTACATGAAGCATGAAAGGAAAGATAAAGGCAAAGGGAAGAAGAAAAAAAGAAAAACAAAACCAAACCCTGAAAAAAACCAAAACAAACAAAACCCCAAACTAACAAACAGACCCCAAAAAGCCCACGAACCACATAAAACACGGGAGGGCGGGAAAGAAAAAGAACAAAACATCAGATCACTTAAAGGTTTTACCCAGGTCACATCTGTTATGTTGGTATGAACAGGCCTAAACCCACAGTTCAGGCAAAACGCACCCTAGAGCCCATTTAGATAAAAGTTCTATCACCCTGGCATTTGGTTTTGACATCATGTAACAGCACTGAATACCCAGAAACAGTATCTTTCGTACACTGCTCCAGCAGATCCCAACAAGCCCTCGCAAAGAAACCATTTCACTTGTTGTTAACTCCAACCTAAACTGTATTAAAATGGTATATTCAGTCATATGCTACAAGGTAACCTGTTCAGTAATGGCATACTGTGCTGATAAAAGAATTCAGTCAGCTTCAATTACTTTACTTGATGGGTTTCAGCTGAGTTTTGAGAAGGTACAAAAAAAAAAAATCACGGATGAGGAAGTTTAGTTACCAGTGGTCATCTTTCAGTCACAGAACTCTACCCAGTAAGGCTGCCAGTCATTTGAAAACAGAAATCAGCCTTCAAAGACATTTTTATTATGGTTCTTCCAAGTCTCTTAATACACCACATCCTAACACCAGATATTTTCTGCAGAAAGACATGGCTGTGCAAACACACCAAGAGCGTACGTCAAGATATATGGGATGACAGTTCTGAAAACTGAAAGATGAATTTTGGAACCACCAAACTAGCAGCAATCCTCTGGGAAAATAGCAACAGAAAAGGAAAAACTGACTGGATGCTGCGCAGAGATCAGAGAAGCAAAGTTTGTACATAAAGATGTATCACCAAAGCACCACCAATTACAAGACAAATTACATCTGCGGCAGTAGTGCTTCAGAAGGGAGGGTTTGAAGCTCTGCAAACCACCAGTCAGCAAGTAATTTTTCTGACAGAAGGGAGGGGATGATATTGCCAGTTTCTTCTGAAAGCAAAGTCTATTAATAAAAGGTGGAACACACTCTAGTTTTGATACAAATGTAGTTTATGCTGTAGGAATTTCTAGACAATATTTGAGTTTTATTTTTACTTGGATTGCACGTGTATTTCCTTCAGTGAAGGAGCAACATCGCGTAAGCACCAGAAGTGCTTCAGGAGGCAGGTGAAATCACCGAGCAGAGCAGCTCTTCAAAACTTCGGTGGAACACATTCGTTGAATTTGCGTTAATATTTTCCTTTCAATGCTCAGTTTGAAGCTTCACAATATAATCCACTTTTAAACAAGATAATCTATACTTAAATCTATTGTTTTAACAGATCAATGTGAAAGTCTTGCAAACATGACAAAACAATCCTTTGGAGTATATCATAATTTAAATCTAGAGCAGGGATTTAGATCCAAGATTCCAAGAAATAAAAAAGCAACAATAATTACGCTAGCATCCTTTCCTACAATAGCTATAACATTTTATAGCAAAACTGTATTAGATTGACCTACTTCACACTATTTGAACAAATAACTAAAGCAGTGAGTTATGACACCCGCATCCTTCCACCTATTTACCTATTCAGCAAGTCAGTTTTTCAATATAACAAGCGATAGGGCAGAAAAAAAAATCCCCAATACATGATTCATTAATCGTTATACTATTTATCTACCTTGTAATTCATTTCTCACCTCAATTTTTTCTTAGCATCTTCATAGAAATTTATGACTCAATTTCCAGAAAAGCTTTCATGGTCTAAAGGGAGCACATGCAAGAGCACGGCAAGCCAGCACTATCTTAGAGACTGGGCAGCAGGATGGATTTCTCTCTCCTAACAGGTATCCAGTTGGGAAACACTACCACCCCCCCACCCACCCAAATTACATATGCTGTTATATACAACTTACATATAGACAGCAGGTTTGTAAAGGTAATATTTTTAATCCCTTCAGGGTTGGGGTAATTGTCAACGTTGTACCTTCTGATAGTTCTTAAAATATTTTTTAGAAGCTGCTATTCAAACACTCAGTGAATTCACGGTAACTAATGATAGTGTCTGCCTTAGATAGACCAAAAAATAATATATATATAATCAGATAATTTACCAATTTACTAATCAAAAGCTTGCTATTCCTAGTTACACAGTATACCTTTACTAAACTGTACTTTTACAACCTGTTTGATAACTAAAGCAAATTAATTTCTACAAAAGCACTACAGTGAACTGGTTCTGCTACCAGAATATCAATCAGATAAAAGGTGAGTTTTGATGCCCAGAAATCAACGCAATGAAGACAGACAACTGAGCACGATACACCATGCTGAAGTGTGCAGTTATTTTAATTACTACCTCATTCAAGCCCCCTAGGAAGCAAACTCACCTCAACTACTTAAGCAGGACAGATATCTTGCTTCATCAAACGCTTTCATAAATTTCATTAAAAATTTTTGAATAATTATCTAATGAAGCAGTAGAGACCCACAGCAGCTATACAAGTCACGCTAAGGCTAGAGAACTTGTCAATCAGATTCCTTTTTGCAAGCTCACAAGAAGGGCAGCGCTTTAGGTGTCATCAAACGAAGAGGCAGGAGAACTTCCATAATAAAATTATTTCAACAACTCCATACTGGACAAATTATTTATATGGAGGAAGGGTAATTAGCCTCTTGCGTGAGAGCACAGCTCTGAGGGGTAGTGAGGAAAAAACAAGAGTCAAGGGAAAGCCAAGGAACACAGGACTAGTGTGGGGCTGTTCCACAGCTTCTGTACAGATACAGCTTGTTGGCTCATTTTAAAAAAAGCTTATCTTGTAAACTTGTAAAAAACAATCTACAACGTTATATAGGACTTCTTTCTTGCAACTGTTCTTCTCTTACTCATAGAGCTTCAGCTTGATGAACTGAAGGCTTACTGAAGCCAATATATTGGCTGGGCGCTACAAGGGGGGGCAGAGACAAGGCAGAAGTACCTTTCATCATTCGACAGCCTATGCTAAACCTAAACTCCTTGTGCTCAGGATCACCACGAGCAGACAGATGCCTATTAATTTCACTAGTATTTTCATACTGCTGCGAGTCTTTCTCCTTGAATTAAATGCAAATTAAGATGTAAAAGTAGCTGTATAATTCTGAAATTATTCTGTTTAAAAGAGAAGTTTAAAAAAAGGCTCAGTCAGGAAAACTGAACTGTGGTAACAAACATACCGTGAAAAATTCAAGTATGTTTACATTAGGTGTTTGTCTTACTGCAACATGATTAAAACCTACTAACAAATCAGAGACAAAAATAATAGGACATAGTAATAACGCTTTGACCGAATTCTTATGCCAAGAATTTTCAGCCTTTTACATTATTTTTTGATTTCCTTCTAGTGTTGGGTGATGCTAACAGTTTCTTTCAGGAGCAAGAGTCAAGTTTGCCTCTGTTACAAATGAATACCACACTAAATCAGAAGTCAAAAGATGACTGACGGGTCAATTCTCTCAAGTGCATAACTATCACTAGCACACCGTATGTGCACGGCTCAGGAAACTTTCAACAAATTAAGCCAGGACCAACAAGTCAAACAGGATTCAGTCACTACTTTGATGTGAGATTCTTTTACGTTTTATTATCCTCTTTACGGCTAGTTTTACATTCCAGCCCAGTAGTATTTCTGCTCATCTACTTATTATTTCACATGACTAATTTCCATACTACTACATTCATATAGGCCTAGTGTGACTGATTTTGCTTTGCCAACATGCAATTAGTGACTTCAAAATACATCCCTCATTGCAGATGGAGGCACATGGCAATTCCTTCCTTCAAACAGCCGGGAAAGATCAGCTGCTTTGCCTTTTACAAAGGAAATAGTGTTGGCTCCTTCACGGTGCTGTCGGCAGCGGCTGAACCAAAACACACACCTTGGTAGGGGTTCTTCACCGACGCCATTACCAGCAACAGTGACTCCCGTATTTGCTAAATTATTCACTTGTCACTGAAAAAGATGTTCCAGTGCAACTACTCAAATTAATAATAATTTGATAAACAGTAAGCACAACTTTGAATTATTTTTCTTCTATACAAAAGACCTCTAAAATCATCAAATAAAGCACGTAATGTCTGTAGCGTATGAACTTACTGCCTCCTTTCTCCTCCTTCCTTCAACAACTATTTGGCTGTTTTATCTTAAGTGGAAAAGTAAACTTTACAGAAGGTGAAGCATTTTCAGCTGAGGCTTGACTAGAACCACAAGGTGTTAATGCAACAAAAGAAATTTTCTCAATGCTTCTGATGTACCATTATTACTACTGCCACAGCGAGCCAAATGAGTGACAAATTCTCTTTCATGTATGGACAGGACCACAAGCTGCTGCCTAGCAAGGCGGATTGTAGAAGGTAGGCATAAATAGGTATTTAGGAGTGCGTCAGTACACGCAAACTAAACAGTCAAGATGATAAAAAGGACTATATATGTTGCCAAAAGGTTTGATCTTCAGCTAAGTAGAGATTTTGTGGTCTGGAGAACTCCTTCCTCTGCTTGCATGACCTGTATACTTGAAACTATAAATTACATACTTCGCTTTGTGAAGGAAGTATGTATTTAATTCAAGGATAAAAGTGACTGTCAGATCACAAAAAGGTTTGTCAGGTGCCTTCAGGAGCAAGTGCCGAGATTGACGTTCTCAGGAAACACAGGTTGAAATACCTATTTTGAGGTCAGCGGTTTGCTTCCAGCCAAGAACAAGACTCCAAGAAGCTGCTAACTTCCAGGAACTCTGCTAGCCTAAGCATAAAACCTGGCAATTTCAAGCCAAGTCTTCAATGACCAACTCTGGAAAGCCACCTGCCTGTCTGGTCAGTACAGAGCCTATAAAGCACCTTTATCTTACACGTAGGGATTAAAGACCAGAAAATTATACCATGGCTACTCTCACTCCATCTCTTGCCGCACAAACAGCCTGAATCGTGAGAGAAGCAAACTGACTGCTTCTGTTAACACTTAAAGCCTCCGCAATCCAAGTCTTCTGGAAAGCAAACCCAACTAACGGATCGTACAGAGGGCCTTTACTATATAATTAGGCAAAAAAAAAAAAAAAAGAGCTGCGGTAAAGCAAACGGGATTTAGCGATATTTCTAAAGAAAACCAAAGCGAGACAAGTAGCTTAACACCCCTATTCTGCCAGTACCAGAGCCCAGCGCCGTGCGGGGCTCGCCGGAGGTCA
>JMFS01025810.1:0-11403 GCA_000699545.1 Podiceps cristatus | reverse complement strand
AGATTTTTAAAATTATTTATATAGATACTATAGCCATGCCTGGAAGCTCCAGTCAGCATCAAGATCACATTGTCCTACGCGTTACACAAATCCAGAGTAAAGCCTTGTCCGCCGTGATTAATTCGGTTGTTTATGCACCCTGTGCAGCCAAACAATGTACCAGCGCCTCTCTAGCATGGGCGCACTGCCAGCGGTTTATGTTTCAGTGTGTTTAGGCAGGGCTAGTTTATATATGGGAAGCTGTACCGTTGGGAAGTAGCCTTGCATGTACTGTGTCCACCGGGGAGTTTTATTTCTCCTAGGCTTTTCAGTACAAAAATCACGTTCCTCCTTGGCACTTGGAAGTGTTGGCCACGCAAAGGAAGCCAGCCTTGATCCTGAGGAACCAGAAATCTGAAAACAGAAATGACAACTGGTGTCTGGGGGGAAGGAAAGCCTGCCCTAATTGCCCTAAATCACAGAGGACTGTAAGGACTGAGCTGCTGCTCTGAGTCCTCGTGGACTCTCTGATTTTCTCACTCAAAGACATTTCCCAACTTGCACACGGGATTCTTGTCATTTGGCCACAGTTACAGCTTTAAGTGGGACTAATAACTGCTGGAGCAGAAGATGAAGTAATTAATGAAGTCTGAGTTCTTCAAGGAAATGTTTCTTAAGGGATTCAAAATAAATTTTTAAAAATAAATAGGAAATGCCCTCAACCGTGTTGCTCCAGCATTGGAAAACTTCTGCTGATAGGCAGGGAAAGCCCATAGTGGTATGTTAAACAAAATCACAGCTTCTCCTCTGCTTTCGGCTGCTCTTCACATATTTCAGTATTGTTTATTTGAAAAGTAGGCTTGGTACCACTGGGCACCCAGTGAAGTTTATCTTGAGAGGTCAAGAGGGTCTGAAGCAAGCAACAAGAGGAGAGTGCTCTTGCTTGAAATAATAAATAAAAATGAGACAAGTTTTGATATTTTAATCTCGGCATTGTCAAAACTATAAAATCCCCCTCTCCATTCACAGGAAAATTCACGACACTGAAGTGGTTCAGCTTGAGATGCCGGGCGGGCTCCTGCACAAACTGTGCAATGCATTGGTCTCCTGGTGCGAGGGTTTCTCTTGCACGCCCCGCTCTCTTTGCTCTTTGAAAAGAAATGCATCTTGCTGGGAAGCTAACAGAATCAAGCTGCTTCACAAATGCAAGGAGGCCTTAAAAAAAGATGAGGCCAAGCACTTCTTGGATTTGCACCAGGCTAAATGCTGTGTTTCGGTAGGAGTCAATCAGATAAAAGTCAGGGCATGATGTGACGAATTGCAGCAATACGTGTTTCCCTGCCTCGCCTGGCCATGCTGGTGCCTTATTCGGGTCCTGAGCCAGCACAGCCCGCTCCCGTCGTGCAGCCCTTCTGGGACGCTCCCTGCCCAGCACGTCCCCGTCTTCCCTCTGACACCTCCAGGTCCCATCCCATGACGGCCGGCTTCCTTCCCGCTCTACACTAATAGAAGCTGTGCCCCATCCCGGCTCAGCGGCACGGGGGAGCAGGAAGGAGCCCGCCTGACTCCCACCCCGGCAGCAGCCCGGCGCATCCAGGAATGCTCGTGCGCAGCGCCGCAGGTTCGGAAAACGGCCTTGGTCAAGTGAGGGAACTTGAGCGTGGCTGACCTGGGCAGCATCGAGAAGCAGCAAGTGGTGGAGCGGGCTTGGTGCAGACAAACCTTTCAGAAGAATGACCTGCCAAGACTCTGCTAAATATACAAAAACTGAGATTTTTTTTTTTCCAGAAGTTTATAACTTGGCCAGATTTGGATTTTTTTTTTTTTCACATGAGCAGTAAAAGGCACATCTTTGACATCAGAGTGACCACCTTGCCAATTTTCATGGCGTTGCTCCAAACCACATAGGCACTAGAGTTTCACAAATGTTTCTAAGAAGAATTTTAATCTGGGAACAGCATTTCCCCCTCTGCCTCTCATTTTCCAAACTTGATTAAATTATTACGCATGTGCACAAGTGCATGTGCACACCTTCACATATTTGGTCTGTGTCAGATGCCAGGCATAGAAAATTTGAGCCCAACAGATTGCTATTTCCATTTCATATTTCAAAATAAAATATTCTAAAATTTAAAATATTTTTCTTTTTAACAAAAGATTTTATAACAGAAAATGTTACAGAGATTTAACCACACACGGGACTATCAGGGTTAGTTTGCAAGGTTTACAGGACTAGATGGACGAGTCCATTATAGAGTGGATTAGGAACTAAAAGCTCAGCTTAGTGAAAAAATGTAACTCCAGTTTAGAAAAAGACATATGGTTTCAGTCTATCTGTAAAGTGAGCTGTAGAAAGTTGTATTGGTTTCATGAGTTCCTTGCAGTTTGAGTTGACACTCAATTGGTTTATTACTAGTAATAAATGCACTCACACACTGTCGCATGGTTATGTTATCAAAACCAGCTTCTTACAAATAACGGCTACCTTTCATTTTCAGGGATTTGAAGCCAGAAAATATCCTGCTAGATGATTATGGTAAGTCTCAGAGGTTTACAGAGATTCCTTCACAGTAAAGTAGATTAAGTTAGTTTTAGGATATATATTGCACAAAGACAAATAATGCTCTGAAGTGACTAAGAGGCTCAGCATACACTAATACTTCTGTCTTGGGGTGGGTGAAGTGCTGGAGCTCACCGCACGGGTGGAATGAAGCAGCCGTGCTGCTCAGCAGGGTCTGTTCTCGAGAGCGCGGCTTTGCTGGGGGTGTCTGCCTTTTTCCATTGTTTTTCCATCCTTCTTGCAAGGCTGCCACGACACAAAGGAAGTTGGGATTTCTAAATCTGTGCTCCCCGCTCCATTTTCAAAAATACTTCCATCCTTTGCTGAGCCAACTCTTGTTTTGTGCAAACCCAGATACCCGTTTGTTGCTAAAGGCAGTGATAATCAAGTCTCATGCCAACTTACAAACCATATGTAGCCCCTTCAACCATCGGAGAGTTACAGAATTATGTCAGCTCATCCATCCACTGTCTTCAGTTCAAGAAACTTCCCCACAGCATGCTATTCACTGCCTTCTTGCTGTTGGATTTAAAATATCCAACACAATCCGCTCTAGTTTGTAGCCTCACTGTTAAAATTAATTTCACTGCATCGTATTGTCCTTAATAATTCCTCTTTTCCTTATCAATGAAACCACACTGATTCAGTGATTCAGAACACTCTTTTCTTAAAATGTCTGAACAGTAAATTGCAAGAGTATTACAACAGTTGTGGTTTTCGACTAATTTGGGTCATATTATTATATCTGCTTTGTGTTGTTTTGATTCTTTTTTTACTTCCAGGGCATATTAGAATATCTGATTTGGGTCTGGCTGTTAAAATCCCTGAGGGTGAATCAATCCGTGGAAGAGTAGGAACAGTAGGGTATATGGGTAAGTCTTCTGTACCTCATCTTTTTGATAATTTGCTGAGATTACTTGAGTTTTGGAGATCTTTCTGCCATGTAGGCTTAAGAAAAATGATTCACATTCACCTGGGTCCAGTTCCCTACAGCAACCCACCAAGAAGTCATGCTAGTGGAAATCAGAAATGGGCGAAAGGATGGACCACAGCAGCTCTTAATGAGACTTATCTATATTCTTAAATCAGCAAAGGAAATTAAAAAGGGAGAGAACAAGTGGTATTCTAGTGATTGTAGTGCAGATTTATTTTAGGAGAATTCTGTGCATAAAAGAAAGGTTTCTTTCTATTTGCTACTTTGTATAATAGTTTAACTGTATTTGTATGTTTATGATAAAATGCGTAAGTCTGCACCTATGGTTGTCTTGACCATGGTTATCTTGACTCTTACCCTACGTGCAGGGGAGGCTGCACAAAAGAAGTGTAGAGATTTGAACATTGATAAAAACCACACTCTGATTTAACTAATCGGTTTTCTAAATTCAATGTAATTATTTTCATGCATTCCCTGGGTGGGCATATTTCTCGGAATAAAAATTGCTTATGCTGATTTGACTAAATAGAAACTAGCTGATATAAGCCACTGTTACACCATATGGAGACTTTAATGAAAGCAAACAAATCAGTTGTCATTTCTAAATTTTGTTATCTCAGTTTGTGTGCACACTAAGACCCTGTGCTTGTGAGCACACATGTGTGTGTTTGTACCCATGTATGGAAGTGAGGATGCCTGCAAGACAGTGACTATATGCCCAAAGCACACTGGATGATTGCAACACAAAGTAAATGGATTTGTTTTTTAAAGGCACGGAAAAATAAGTTATGAATTGACCAAAAAGACAGAATTTGCTTTTGAAGAAATGTCACTGTTGTTAATAGGATGTGTGTTTTTATGTCATTTCTTCCCTAAATGGAGAAGTCTGGAAAGACTCTTAAGATTGGGCCTCTGCTTAATACTTAGCTTCAACTTTTTTTTTTTTTTTTAATTGATCTGACTCGGTAGAGAACTCAAAAGAAAGCATGCATATGGGATGTAGATGTAGAGAAAAAACCATGGCATGTAGCATGCTGCATTTTTTGTAATGCCATCAAGAGAAATCAGGAGGTATTTTTATATTTTACCTACCATTCTCTGTGCATGTGTATTCAGTCACCAAAGCAGAAGTTTTAGAAGTCTAAGTTTTTTGCCTGTGTAAATATCAAGCATTTCCACAAGGCACATTTTTCTCCTCCACAGCTCCAGAAGTGTTGAACAACCAGAGATACACACTCAGCCCTGACTACTGGGGGCTAGGCTGTCTCATTTATGAAATGATTGCTGGGCAATCACCATTTCGGGGAAGGAAAGAGAAGGTGAAGAGGGAAGAAGTGGACAGAAGAGTGCTGGAGACAGAAGAGGTGTACTCCCATAAGTTTTCTGAGGAGGCCAAGTCCATCTGTAAAATGGTAAGGGGCTTGAAGGCCCAGTGTGGCAGCAGTCCGAGTAGTAACACAGTACCACAGAGGGGCTGCAGAGACAAGGAGTAACCAAGCTCATCTGTTGATGGGATGACTGCATTCTCTATTCATTCAAATTGTGTTTATTTGGGCTTGCTTCTCCATGAGATTCATCACGGTCACTTGAGTCCTCTCCAAAGTTTTATGGCCAAGGGAGCGGTATCTATTCTCATGAGACTTTGAATGTTAGTTTGCAGTCAAGAATGCACTTCTGTCTTTTATAACCTTGTAGAAAAAATAAAAAGGACTTGATGATGCAAGACTCTGATTGTCTCCTGCAAGGAACTGAAAACCCCATGCTTCCATTGTCTTTGGTGAGAGCTGGGGGTAAGCAGGACAAAGATTATGCAATGAAAGAATTGTGACACTCAAATGTTGTCCCATCCCATCTCACTAACTTTGTCAGCAGCTTTTCCCCCAGGGTGCCAGGGTATCCAGCTTTTTTTAATACTGTTGAGCTGTCCTTTAAAATGTTTTCTCACTCTTTCAGCTGGGAGTCATTTTTGTAGCACAATAGCCATGTCTGACAATGGAAATCCTCAAACCCTCTGAGAAATCTCAAAGCTGTGTCTGAATTCATCAATGTCTTGTCAACATCCATCTTTAGAAGGCTGAGTTGTAATTTGGAAAGGGATGTAGCCTTTTTCTTGATGTTGTTTGCTAAAGAGTGAAGTCTCCTTTGGAGACAATGACATATCTGTGTATACTGGTAGGGAGAGAATGAAGGGAAAGAAAGGTCAACAAATAGGTAGTGAGAGTTTCACCAATATCTTGTGCAACAGGCAAGCGAACAGCATATCAACAACATTCTGGTTGGCTGGCTTCATAAAGAGACACTGAAGTCTCCTTGCAAAATAATAATGGTAGTATTGCCAAGTTTCATGCCTGGAAGTCATTAACTCACAGTGCACCAACTCATTGCTGAACCCCCAGGGTAGTAATTAACTGACATCACTCTTGATAGATACTCTAGGCCATTCACTGCCCTTAATCTGTGATTCAGAGCCCCCAGTGAAGTCGGCGTGGGAGCATCTAGGACAGCCACAGGCTCTTACAGACCATTTCATGTGCTCAAACAGCCTGCCGTCTCTTCTCTAGTAGCATCTCAACTCCCACCAGGTGAGGAGCAGCGTCTGCTGGAGTGGCAGAGAGTTTGTGCATGTCCTGTTGTCAGCATGAAATGAAAATGTCATGAGGCAAAAATTCTATTCTTGTTGCTTGTTCTGTAGTTAGTTGCAGGCATGGGACGTAACGGAATGAAAGTACACTTTGAAAATGAACAAGCCCATGAGAACTTAAAGCTGGGAAGAATTAAATGTAGCATTGATGGGATAGTGCTGGAGATGACCTACCACTCCCAGGGGAGCAGACAGTGAAAGTCATTATACTGTAGTGGTCATTTTCATCTTCAAGCCACAGAGCCTATGGTTTCAGGGAGTCAGGGACCTCAGGAAATCATCTAGTTCAGTCCCTTGCCTCAGGGAAGCGTCCAAAGATAACCCTGTCCTTTTTGAGCATTAATGCGTTAAAATTACTGTGCCTTAAGGCTGGAAGAGCCTTACTTCTGATACAGAGCATGATTACATTTGTGGTTTTCCGTCCAAAAGTAATTTATTTTATCAAGTGATATTTTTAAAAATCTATGATTCAAATATATTTTCTCTTTTTTTAATTTTTATATTGAAAACCAGAACTTTGTTGCTTTGTATCAGCAGCTTAACAAGGAAACAAAAAAGTGATAATTAAGTACCCATCATACCTGCAAAATGAAGCATAAAGTTGCAGTACATAAATCTAACTTGAGCCTTCACAAAGATCCAGCACAAAAGGCTTTCCTGCAGCGGACTCTTCAGGGCAGGAATGAGGAACAACATGTTTTCCACCATGTTGCCTAACCTTCTCTTCAAAGCTCACTCCATGAGCTAATAGCGTCTCCATCAGGAAATATATTGTCTTTATTCATTTACTCAGATGAAAAATCTTTAGTGTCACCCCATGTCAACCTTCCCCTCCTGGATGTTTATGCCCTTTGCATTTTTGCAGGCATATATCATAGCTCCCATTAATCATCATTCATTCCATATTTCCATGTTTTATTTTGTAAGTCTTTTCCCATAAATCAGACCTCATTTTGGACTGAAACAGAGATGAATAATAAATAATTAGGAACAGGGGCAGCTGGCTTTCTGGGAAGCTCCCCAACCCATAGTTCCCATATAACATAATGGCTTCATAGTGTGTTTCTCCTCTGAAAAAATCCAGTCTTTCTAGGAAATGCTCCATTTGTTGTTCTTATGACATACACTTCATTGATGTACATGCGTGTTTTTCCTGACAAGTGCAACCTTGCATCCAAAGATGTGACTTGAAGTGCATTCAAGAGTATTGGATGGGCCCATATTGCTGTGCTCTTCTGTCACTCTGTTGGTGTCCTGTTTGTCTACATTTCCCGCAGACTGTCTTCCCTGCCGATTTTTATTCCTGCAGCTCCCATTTTGCTCCACAAAAGGGAACTCTGGAGGGTGCAAAGAAGATGGAGCCAAACTCTTGGTTTGGTGCCTAGTGACAGGACAGGAGGCAATGGGCACACACTGAAACACAGGAGGGTCCCTCTGAACATCAGGAAAACTTCCATGGAGAGGGTAGTCAAATACTGGAACAAGTTGCTCAGAGAAGATGTTGAGTGTCCACACTCAGAGATATCCAAACCCCAACTGGACGTGGCCTTGAACAACCTACTCTAGGTGACTCTGCTTTGAGCAGAGGGATTGGACAGTCTCCAGAGGTGCCTTCCAGCCTCAGCTGTTCTGTGATTCTGATCTCCATTCCCTTCCCAAAGTGCCTCCCCAAGGAACTAAAAGGGACTCTTTTTTCCTTAAAAGCAATTTTTTCTCTTCCTCGCTCACTACCAGAAATTCTGTCATCATACCGCTACTACTCCTGCTTGCTTTCATCCCTCCTTTCTGCTTTCATGCCTGGAAACCAACTTGTTCACACATTATGACACCTTAAATTTTATCATCAGTGCTGCCTGAGAATAACTGCTCTTTCATCTGTCCTGAGAGGCACCTAACGCACATCAAGGTGCTCTTCAACTGATTATCGTTGCTGTTGATAATAATAGTAATAATAATAATAACAAGTCTTCTGTAGTAACTCTTCGCAATAAGCTTAATCGTCACCCATGCCTGAGAGAGTCTGGACTCTTCAGATTGCGTTGTGATTTCATAAGCATAAGCAATGCAATATATGGCCATATGTCATTCTAGCATCTTCAGTTCCCACACCACTGTCTTGCCTGATTTAGCAATTGAGAGGTGACCATAGTATTACTTTTCTGTTCTCTAGAAATTGTTAAAAACACTTCTGTTTTAGGGTTGAAATGTATCCAGGTGATCCCTTAAACTACTTGATCATCTGGGTCAATGGCAGTGGTTTTACCATTTCCCTTTTCTCCTTTCATGAGCAGCACGTTTTTTGCACTCTTACCCTACAAAAATTTTCCCTTACTCCTATAATTTTAGGACTAACATCTTAGGACTTGGAGTTATTTATTACATGGTATGATCTGGATATGAACTGACTGATCACATGAAGATAAATAAAGCAGTGCTTTGGGGACTGTTGGCTTTTTTTAGCAATCTTCACAACAGTTGTTTCTTTCTGTAAAGGAAGCAAAATGAAGTCGTGGAAAAAGTCTCAGACATCGCAGAGTTTGTGTCCCCAGCAGAGATCAAATGAGTGACATGAAAGTATCAGAGTTTTCTTTATGTCAAGGAAAAGATCTTAATGTAACTTCACTGCTGCTACTCAAGACTCTTCTTTGAAAGGCCTATTCTAGTCATGCTTTGCCCATTACTCTGTAGACTAAATCCTGCCATCACTTACACACATCCAGTGTCATCTGGAGCCTTTGTTACCAGAACATAAAGCTCTGCTGCTTGGTATCAGCTTCATGCATGGTTGGATGGCCTAAGCCATCTTCAGATCTGAAGCTCTGTGAATTCTCCATAGGCTTTGGCTGTAGAATTACACTTAAATTATGTTTGATTGGGTCATTGCACTGCTGTCCCAGGAGGGCTTGCCATCAGCCTGATGTAGTTGCTTTTGCTCTGCTCTCTATTCATATCAAATACATCCTTTGAAACAGAATTAAACAAAAGTGTAGCGATGACTTAAAACATACAGTTGTTATTTCCATTTTCTTTCCCTGGTCAGATTCCCAAATGGGATGCATATTTCAGGCTATCATGCAGTTTTACCATTGCAGAAAGCTGCTGGGAATGGTACAAGATTCATTATTCCTTGAAGAAAGGAAGGACTTTCCCTTCTGGAAAATACTCTCGTCCATGCTATCTCTTGATATCCACAACAGAAGCCAGGAGAAGTGTCTGGATTCACCTGTTGCCACCTCTAGAGCTGGCTGCAGCTACAGTTTACCAATTTCCATTAATTTCTTTTTTTTTTTTTTTTTTTTTTCCTCTGGTGGGACTTCCCTGAGACTCTCCTCAAGAGGCAGGCAGCTGCTCCCCTGCCGCAGGGCTTTGCAGGAGAATCCTCTCCTTCCTGTGGTCTTTCAGGCCCAGCCTATTCCCAGTGGCCTGTTCCCTTTTGTGTCTCAGCCTGCAGTGGCCAGCCACCCACGACCAACTGCATTCATGCTCCAGAGCCTTCCTTCTTGCATCTGAGGTTATTGAATACTCCCTTGTTTATCACAGAGGAGCCCAGGAATCCCCAGCCAACCTTTTTCTCTCCTCTATTACCCTATCCTCTGACCATGCAAGCCAAACAACTCATAACATTTACAGCCTGACAAGGGTAAATTCCCAGATTAGCTCAGTCTTCCTGGTTAATCCAGAGGCAGGAGAATTCCTGGCTGCACAGACAAGAAAGTAACCCCATTTCTTACCTTCATAGCTGATTTGTAGAGCAGAAACTGCAGATGTCTCCTTTATCATCTACAGGCAAGTGCAAATCTACCCCTTCCTACTAGAACTTGCTCCTCAGCAGCGCTGTTCCTGGGAGCTTCAAGGTATCATTTCCAAAAGTGTATCAGAGCCATGGGTAGTACAAGTGGTCCTTCTGCCTTCGGATTCTTCTTTCCACATGTCAAAAAAGTCCCCTCAACATGAGAATAGAGGATCAAAAGAACTTTTGTCTTCCCTGCCTAGCTACAATAGTGCAAACCAGATCTTGACTAGAAATTCCAAAGAAATCTTCTTCAGGTAGGCTAAATCCATATGCCCATTGGGATTAGAAACAAAACAAAACAAACAAACAAAAACGACCAACCACAACAAAAGACCTTGCCTCAAGGCCATGAGAGCTGAAAGTCTTTCGAAAGGATTTGAAAGCGAGACATTCCCTCTTTCTTGTACCAAAGGAAAGCAAGCTCTAGAGAAGTGCCCTGAGAAAGATCTTTTTCTACGAGCTGGATCACTATGGTGCCGTTATCAGGTGAATCTACATGTGATGGCAAGGCATAGAGACCTGTCTTCAAGTCTTTCTCCATCTGTATGAACCAGCCAGTTGTGGAGACCAATCAGACCAGATGTCACCACCTAGACAGCAGCAGAGGCAGAGGAAACTGAGGAAGAAAGGGATGTTGCTATCTGGAAACTGGAAGTTGCTGTTGTGGCCAGAACCGCTACCTTTTCCCCCGTCCCTCGATCTGTATGGTCTCCTCTGGCTATTGCCGCTGCTGCTGCCAAGGTAGAAGGAGCTGAGCAAAAGACTCTTCTTTTATGTCCCAGAACCCCCTTCCCCACCTCTTCTGGCTGCTTGGCCTCTGCCATTGTAGCTTTTGCTCAGGACTGGTTGGAGGATGGTCCACCCTGGTAGCCAAAGCCATTTGCTGTCTCAGTCTGGAAATAAGGCCCTTAGCAAAAAAATGTAGGTCTGAGGAGTCTGTGGAAGTCAGAGAAGAAAACCACCGATGCCTGTGGGGTAGCGGAGCATTCAGAGAAGCCTGGAGACCTGTGATCCTGTAAACCCATGATAAGGACAAGAAAACCCAGCTCTAGCCAGACCCCAGAGGAAAGATTACAAACCTCCCATTGGCAACAAACAGTTCTTTCAAGGTTCCTCCTCACTGGGACGATGTGGCTGGGACAGCATCGCAGCCAGAGGGTACTGGGGCATACCCTGAGCTGGAAAGCCTGAAAGCAACATCGGCAGACAACCTCGCCTTAGCGGGAAGCCGCCTGCCTCCCCGTTCCCAGCCTCTGCGGGGCTTCACCTGGTTGTCCACCCGATCTCCTGAAACGCTGCTTCTCCTCTCCCACCCTCCCAGACCTCTCTGCCCCTGCTCTGGGCGCTGCGGGTAGAGCTGTTTGCTGACCGCCCTGCTGCCCGGGACAGCTGGTAGCACCCACGGAGGCTTATCCGGGGGGGCTCCCAGGGCTCAGCCCCTTCACGGACCCACACGCTCAGAGAGCCCAAACCACCCCGCTGTCCCCTACGGGCGC
>KL261006.1:0-12677 GCA_000699545.1 Podiceps cristatus | reverse complement strand
GGGTTTCTTTGCAGCCACCTCTGGCCCCCTCCTTACTGTTTGTAGATTCATGCAAGGGAAAAAAAAAAAAAAAGGTGTTGCCCTCAGAAGCTGACCTGCAGGAACTGGGATGAGAGGGGAGCAGTGAGGAGGTTGAGCAGGAGTTTTGCCGTGGCAGGCCTGATAGTGACCGAGGCTATTTGGAAGGCAGTGCGTGCTGCTGAGGTACGATGGCCTGGCTGTCCTCTGCCGAGTCACCGGGCTGGGCAGCAGTGACGGGCTGGGCTCCTCGGTCTTTTCCTGGATATTGATAAATCACTATTCTCTTTCCAGAGGAGATGAAACATTTGATAAAAGGGGAACTGCCACCTTTTTTTTTTCTATTTTTCATAAGGCTGGCAGCCTCTGCGGCCCAGCAGCTGCAGCCAGCACCACACTGTTTCTCCAGCTTGCATTTTTCCACGACTGTCACCTTCCCCCTTGTCCCACTCTCCATGGCTGTTCGAAGCCCATTCAGTCTCACTTTTCTACCCTCACAAATATCCCTGCTGCCCCACCTTTTCGTTTTACCCAGAAATATCGTAAACAGATCATTTCCCCACTCTTCTAAATCCTTAACAATACTGCCAAATAAAGCAAATAAACCAACTGCAGCACCCTCTCTGATGGAAGCTAGGAAACACCAGGCCTGGGAGTCTGAACAGTTACGGGACAGCCACTCCACATTAGAGCAGAGCAGACATCCCACACAGTCGTACGTTGTTACGGCAGTAGGGATGTAACTCAGTTTCCGTCTTCTCATGCCAAGGCAGCCAGCCCTGAGGGTCGCACTGGCGCTAAGCAGCTGGGCTTCTTGTCCAGTGCACTTTGCCCCCTCACCAACCAGGCTGAAATCACTACGCTGGATTGGAAGCAGGCAAAAGTGACAGCTCCCAGCTCTGTGAGGTGACGTGTGATCCCTGCTGCAAATAACAAGAGGTGAGGGCATTTGATATTTTAAAGTGCCCATTAAGACTTCAACCACTTGGGCTGGTCTTAACTTAGAGACTCATAGGTGAAGTGTTGAACCCTCACTCAATGTTCCTCTGAATCTTTTGATCTAGCAGATATTTATTCTGTGTAGAACCACTGCAAGAAGCAAAAAATGAAAGAACAGACTGTAAAGAGTTTAAGTAATTCACCTTACATTAAAAACTTAGCTTTTTAAACTCAAGTACACTTTGGCATAGTGTGTAATTGCCAATCTGTGCGATACGTACTATGTGGGTACATTTCCTTTACTGGGCAGACCTCTCCTGAGCAAACCAGAAGGTTGTAGGTTTAATAAGGAGTTAGCATTTAATTATATTTTTTTATTTTACTAATTATATATGAATTATGTTTTCAGTGCTTGAAATGACAGGGAGAAAGAACATGAGAAAAATTTGTTGTGGGTATTTACTCTGAAGAACCGGAATTCTGAAAACACACTTTGAACAAACAATTGCAGAAGTTCTGCCCAATCTTTTTGCTGCTTTCCAAGATTATTGGCACAAATTAAAGCAATGCTGATATTTTCATTCCAGTTTGGAAATAAACGCTGGATGAGGAATCACATTAGAGACCAAAAGTAACTACCTACTATTTGCAACAAACACGAGATGGGATATTTTTCAGACAAAAGGGGAAGCATCAGTAAGGAATAGCCTGCTTACTTGCCTGGTTTATAGCGATCTCTAAAAGCCTTTGTACTTTGGTAATCTTCCCAGCCCACCTCCAGATGTTAAGTCTGGCTGGCTGGAGGGAGGAAGATATGCAGAATAAAATGCACCAGATATCCGAGATTAGAAGTTATGCAGTCTCAGGCATTTGTAAAAGATGGGAGCTCGCCAGCTCTTCCACATATGGGACAGAGGTTTGAAAGTGGAAAACAGCTGCTGTTGTCCTGTGCTGCCTCCCAGGCCGTGGAGGTTACGCCACTGGGCCACCACAGCTAGAGGTGGAGAAGGATCCTCAACAGGGAAACCCAGCTAGCTGGTAGAGTTAGAGGTGACATAGGACCATCTCATCATCTCATCCAGGAGAAGCATCACCAACAACCTGTGATAATGTCAGCTGGTCTCCTGTTACACCTACATCCTTCACCTGAGGCGAAGAGAAAGTCACATAGTTAGAAACTTTGGGAAACAGCCTTGAAAATGTGGTCAGCAGCGGTGATGAGGCATCGCTGTGACTTACCCTGGGCAGAGCACACAGAAGCAGTGCCAGAGAGGCTGTGCTCCCCATCGAATGCTGGTCGGGCCCCAGTGCTGAGCCCAAAGCCTGCTGAGAAACAAACCCTAGGTACCGAGAAACTTTGCAGAGCTTCTCTCTCTGTAGGAGAAACTGGACTGCCTGCCTTGAAGGCTCACTTACACTTTGTCGATAGTGGACTGTTGAATTCAGTGCCCCAAGACGAAGAAATAACCATTAACACTAAATTTTTGGGTCCCTGTGCAAAGCTTCCACTAAATTTCCCTTGCAATTTATGTAATATAAATGTTACTATGGGAAAGGGAAGAAATGTAGGGTGGAAATTAGTGGCGTAATTTGGGAGGAAGAGAGCCTTGCATTTAAGTCTTCCACTGCCTTTCAGAGGCCTGGGGCTACCAAAGTTACTGAGTTTCATCTCCTGAATAACACGGAACACAGGTTTTCATGTAGCTGTTGTCACAGAAGTCCAAGACAAAGGCACCTGATTTTCATTTAGAGACTCCAAGGGATTTAGCACGTATGTTGGTAAGTGACTGTCATGGGTAGCCACCGCTGTCACCAGTCTGTGCCTTAATTTTAATTAGTTAATTCAGGGTTCATATGGCCCAGCTATAGGGACCAAGGTATGATTGAGGAAGCTCTAAACCAAACACCTTTACAGGGCCTTGTGGATCACAGGAAGGAGGAGCTGCAGAAAGGCACCTTACTGTTCAAGTCAAGTCACAAGGATCTCTGGACTGAACAGAGAGGGGCATTTCTGCAGCCACTGGTCTTTGGTATCATTTTTGCAAATGCCTTGGTTGTATCCTGTTTCAGTTATAATTCATGTTACAGAAGACAGAGAGAAAACTGGGAAAAAAAAGTGTTTGTAGTTTGGATAGGTCAGCCAGAAGACTGACGGATTCAGCACTTTCTTGGACGACTGACTAAGACCTCAGGAGACGGAGCAGGAAGGGAAGGATAGTCTTATGTCAAACAATGGAGACATTGAGAGGCTTTGAATATTTTGACTCCGCTGACAAAAAATTGCTGGCATTTGCCAATAAAATTGGGAAAATATTCATGGAAGAGCAAAATAGCTGTCTTTCCAGCACAATCTTAATACTGAATGATGCATTATTTGTTGATAGGAATAATTAGTTACGGGCTTGCCTGAAAGGAGAGCAGCTCATAAGGCTGGAGAAGGTAAGTGTGTGAGGTAGGATCTCCTGCCTGCAGACCCACCAGGCAGTCGGTCCAGGTGATGCGGACATCGCCATGCCCTGGCATGGATGTTGACTTGCAGACTGAAGATCCCTGCTGAGTTTGTCTCGTGGATCATCCCCTAACAGCTGCAAGCATTAGGTGCTTCAGAACAACAGGCGAGAAACCAAGGAGGATCAGCGTAACACAACCACGGGAGATGTTTGTTCATTTACAAATATGACATTTAGATCTCCTTTAAATTAAGAATATGAGCCACTGAGAGCAGCTAAATGAGATAGTATTAATCTCTCCGCAGTGTTAATAACCAGCCTTGATCAATTTTGTTTTTAAGAAGAGTTGCAATTGCAGTTCTGACTAGAGCTCAAGAGACATTTAAAAAAACCCACAAAAAACAACAAAAAAACCCAACCCAAAACCTGATAACCTGATATTATTTAACAGGGCTATGGACAACTGATGCTTCATCTTCAGTTTCTTCAGCTACCTTTAAAAGAACTGTTATATCTGAAGTGCATCCCAGATGGCTGGATTCATGAGAACAGATGTATTAGGAAGAGTCATTATAAATGCCCCATTGCAACATGAACAGCAAGATAAAAAAAATCCCCCAAACAGTGCTCCAGCCACACCAGAGCCACGTTGTTTACACCTGGCAGAGAAAAAAAATAAACTTGGTCTGCGGTGCAAGTTAAAATTCTTTTTTATTTATATTGTGGTATTAAAAAGAAGCATCTGTATTAATTATATATTTACTGCCTAAAGCAGAAGGTCATTTTTTGTCTTATAAAGTACAAGGCAAAAGGGCAACCAGGGAAGCAGCCCCTGCCATGCCTCTAACCTCCCATGGGACATCGGGCAAGGCCTTTCTCTTGTGTGCTTCAGATTCCCCATCTGTAATTGGGGTTGATGTTAACCACCTTCTTGGGGAAGCACTGGTCTGTAAAACCCATCTATGTCTGTCACGTGCATTTTCTCTGTACAGTAAGTTTCCTGAATCGCTCCGTATGACTGATCAGATTCTACGTTTCCCCAGACATCTTCAAAAGGAGCATGAGCCTTCGTCCAGCTGCAGTCCCATATCCCAGCTCATTTCACAGGCAGCTCAGGCTGTTGCTGTCTGCTGCCCTGGGACGCTGAAAGCTCGCACCACACGCTGCACTTTGATGTGGCGTTGGCACGAGGAGGATGCTCCCCTCCAGCAATGCAGAGTGAAACCATGCAGGGAAATGCCGAGTCCAGGCAGGGCCAGGACAGAATCCACTGCTCTTGTGCTGCCGCCGCTGCCTCCTCTTCACTTTTCCCTTCCTTTAGCAATTATTGCTCATCAGCACAGATTAACAATTGCACAAGCAAACCCTCAGAACAAATGAATTCGGGGCCAAGGGCCAACCTTAGTCAGTGGAGCTTTGCCACCGGCTTTAAATGGGGTTGGGCTTTAGCCCTGCAGCCTTCCCCTATATTTCCTCTTTTCACCCATTCATGTGCTGCACATGTGTAGCTGGCTGGCAGCTCCCCCAGCTTTGGGAGGAAGCACTCCCAGGTGCAAGCTCCAAAAGTTGCACCCATAACCTCCTGGCATTCTTCTCCACCCACTCTCTGGCCCTGTCTTTCTGCTAAGAGTTGTTCCAGCCATTTTATGGTTTCTTTTAAAAGGTAGGAGAATAAAGACAAAAATAGATCTCAGTTCTGTCATACAGATTTCTGTTGGGCTGTGAAGAATTTAAAGGTCCTCTCACCTCATCTCTTGTTTATCTAGTAGCCTCAGGCCTCATCTACATGAAAGAGTTGCACCCATTCGACTAGATGTTAATTTAAACCAATTCATTAAACTAATACAAACCCCAGAGCAAGCGGAGGGACGGACACTCCTGCACCGTATTAAAACCAGACTCCTATCGGTTTGCTTTAATCTGGTGAGAAACTAAACCAAAGTAAGGAGTGCCCGTGGACAGGTTTGCTCTGGTTTTACTGAATGTATGGAAAAGAGCAATGCAAATCACACCGGGGAGTTCTCACTCGGCAGAGCTCTGCTGCTCATTCGCCTCGAGGGACCAAGTCATGACTTGAAACGAATGCCTTCTACCCCAGCCCCGCTGCCTCTGGTGCAAGACTTTGCTTTCTTCTTGCAGAAGAGAAGCAATCTGTCTCCAGCTTAATGCTTTAGAGAGGATTCTTCGAGGCTTTCTGATAAACCCGCTTCAGCAGACAAGCTCCAGCAGATCTAGACGCACGGCTGGAAGTGCCGCTGCTCCCCGCTGCCCGCTCCTGGCAGGCAGCACTGCTGCCCGAGAGCAGGCAGCGGGCAACATGTGTCCCGGGGGGCTCGGGTCACAGCCAGCACCTTCACACAAACTGCCAAGGGCAGGGTGGGAACGGTTTTGTGGGAGGTTGGTTGGAAAGTCGGCACACAACCTGTGCTGGAGGCGCCATGACCTTCCGCACAACGGCAAGCGGACAAGCAGGGAGCAGAAGCTTCTCATGCCACCCCAGCAAAGTTCACCACAGCTGATCTGTCCATGCCCTTGACCCTGGCCTCAAGCTCGGCTGTTCAGCAGAGCTCTGGAACCACCAAAAAAGCAGCCAGGAGCCTTCGACGCACCTCTGTTTTGCACTGGAATGCATTGTGGAGGTCTCCTCCCTCTTACCCACCCCAGGGGCTCTGTTTCAGGTCTTTACTTCATGGACAGTGTCCCTGCAGGTGGTAATAAAGCCATAACAGTGCTTCCATACCACAGTAACGGGGGCTAAGAAACCAGGTAGAGCATATCTCACCTGAAAAAACTGGGATGTCAGTGGGAGGCAAAAAAAAAGGAAAGAAGTGGAAGGAACACCACCCCAAAGCCCCAAGAAAGTCACTATTCAATTAAAACAATCCCAAAAAGGGAAGAGAGGAGGGATAGGACTAGAGCATTTCTGCTATACAGCTCTGCCCTCTTTTCAGTAGTTGGAAAAGACTAAATCACCTGTTGTTCAATATCCAGTGAGGATTATAGAGAACATGAAGCCAGACTGTTCCCACAGGTGCCTAGTGAGACGATAAGAAGCAATAGATCCCAGCTGCATCAATGACATTCCAGTGGATATTAAGAAAAAGTACTTCACCGTGAGACTGGTTAAACACAGGGCCAGAGAGATGGTGGCATCTCCATCTGCAGCACAATTCCATAGAGTAACGCAGAAGACTTTCCATCAGGAAGGTGCAAGGGGGCAAGTGGAAGCCTGTAGTGAAAGCTCCTGAGCAGCCACCGACCCGCTGATGGGACCGCACTGAGGTGTCTTGGCTCCGGGGCCCCATCTGGGCTCGGGATGTTGCTAGAATGTTTGTTGACGATGATAATCTCGGTTGGCTTTCCCCTGCACTGGTAGGCACTGGGAGTCTGGGCGTAGGTGGCTGCCAGCGGGTTCTGGCCCTCCAAAGCTACGCCGGTGAGACGTGCGCTGAGCAGCGCTACGCCGTGGTGCCTAGGCCTCTAGCAGCAGCCACGAGTCCTAAACGTCCATCATCGCGAGTCTTCAAGGCAGAAAGAGAAAGAGAGTCGCTGTTCATATGGGCAACACCCCTTAGCACATTTAGGGACGGTGAAAATGTAACAAGATTCTAGTTATTTAAGGGGAAGAAAAGAAAAAAGGAGGGATGTTTTTGCAAAAGATTTTAGCAGTGTTTGAATATTTTAACCTTTTTTGGTTTTGTTTTGAGATATATATTTCAGGAAAAACATTTGAAACCGTTCTTTACACAGATTTTTCAGCATACTGGAGAAATCCTGGTGTTTTCTGCTAGGTCTGTTTTTATATTACTATGGTTCTTTTCATCCAAGGATCTCAAATTATCATGCCAAAGTTTTCATGGGTTCAAAGACAAGATTAAATAAGTTTGCAGGAGGAAGGCATGCCAAGGGCCATGAAACACAAAAGCACGATCTCTAGCTCAGGAAGCCTTGAAGCCACAGATAGCTGGAAGCTAGAATTGCGTACCAGAGAAATCTCAGAATTTGCTTCTGTTCTTACCTTCTTTTCTCACATCCCACAGAGACAGGATACTGGCTACGTGATATCTTCACGTTCTTAACCATCTCCTTACGCCTTTGGTCAGAGGAAAGGGATGATGGATACTCCCTTGATTTCACTCGTCCTCTCATCCTAGGGATAGACCTTTGCGGCTTGTCCTTACTGCAGCACCTTCAGCTCGCGCAGGCTGGGGGTACAGCCTCCCCCGTTCTCCCCACCCCTCCCTCACACTGACCCTTTGCTGGGCTGATTCAGATCCCCTCAGGATGCAAACTCTTTTTTACTCCCTGTGTGGCTTTCTGCCTGCTTAAGGAGTTGATTCAACGTGTGCCAGAGCTGGCCCAAGGGAGAGGAAGTGAAAGCACAGCTGGAAGCAAAAGGAAGAAGATCAAGATTTTCCCTCACCATGACAAGCTGTTAAATTTGCTTTTGCCGTAACAGAACTTCTGCCTTCAGGCACAGGCTCCACCCGACCTGAAGATCTTTGGTGCATCTCCAGTGCACTCTCTCAGCCTTCTGGTCCTTCTCAATTTTTGCACTGGCTGTGGCTCTTTTTGTGACCTTCACTGAGCTAAATCAACGGACTGATCTACCAACTATTTGGCTTACAAAGGAGCCTGACAACTACAAGAGATGGTACAAAACAAGTAGCAGGACCATGTGGTTGGCTGGAGATAAAAGGAGAGGGGGAAGAGCAGGAGAAGGCAAGGTCCTCCCTGTCAGCAACCATGAGTTGTTAAACTGCTCTTTCATAACTTCATCTGCCTTTTCAGTATTTTCCCCTTTACAAGCGCCAGGATGTTAGCACGACAGCCCCCAAATCACTTGCCATTAACAAAGCATCACCAGTCTTCCCACAAAACTGCACCAGTTCTTCCAGGCTTGAAAATTTCTGACACAAGCCGGAGGAACAGAGGCCACATGTAATTTCTCCAGGCACAAGGCTGCTTGGAGTACCATTTAACACTTTCTTAGTTGGAAGCTGTCCCACCAAAGAGATGAAATGCACCAGGGAGGAGCTGGTACATCACAAATGGACATTAATTCATAGCAGCGTGGCCAGCCTTAATGCTCTTGAACTGCTACGCTTGCAAGAACCTAAACCATGGCTCTGGCAAGAGAAGAAGAAAAACATTTCCTTGTATAATCTTCACTGCGCAGAGATTCCAAGGGGCAAAGCACCAGAAGTAGGTTAATAAATAGGTTGCAGACTTAATGTGCACAGTTGTCTGCTCGGTGCATCTGATAGATGCGTTGGTGGTCTCGGTACAACTCCCTCATGGTAAGGTGCTTGCAGTGCTTTCCATGCCCATGGTGGATTGAAGGAGAAGTAATTCGTTTAAAGTATCACAAGAAAGAAGAGCATCTTTAGGAAAGGTTTTCTTAATAGTCATGATACTGAAGCACTGGAAATGATTCCCTGGAGAAGTTTTGGAACCTCAGCGATGCATCTGGGGTTAGGAAGAGGTCTGGCAATATGATGGGTGAAGCTGATCCTACCTTGGGCAAGGGCATTGTCTTGAGGTCTCTTCCAGTCTTAAATGGTGTTGGGCAGACCTTGTTTTAGCTGTTGAATTTGACTTACTTCTTCCACATCACTTCACAAAGCAGATGTGGTTATAATTATAGCCAGATTAGAAGGATCAGTAAAGAGTGTAAGAATTCAGGAGCAACTAACAGATTTCAAATTCTGTTGGGTTGTGACTTACATAAACAATCTTCAAGTGGCTGTGACCTTCAGCACAACACAGCCCTCAGTGGTTGCACAACATGAACAGAAAATGAGTCTGCTCTGATGCATTTCTTTGACAATACAACTGCAAAGGATGGAGGAGCGAGTTCCCAGAGATCTCACAGAGCTTTCCAAAAGTCTTTTGATAATTGCTGTGAGATGCCTCACAGACACCCTCATCTTGCCCCTAGCCGTTTGTGGAAGATGCTAAAGACAATCAGATTAGAGCTGTAGATGCAGGAATTCAAATCCGACCACGCAGATGGGCCAGCTGGGTGCCTGGTGAAGGCCTGAAGTTCAGAAGCCATATCTGGCAAGTTGACAAGCAAAGCAGCCCAGCAGAGTTAACACACTGCTGTGGCCTAGAATGAGGCGTCAGACAGAAGCAGAAAACCTGATATAATACAATTTGAATTACTTCCCTGTCACAGGTGGTGTTTGTGGCCTTCCCAAACACCTCATCCGGGAGCCATTTGAAGTCAGTGGGAGGTTTCCATTTCCTGCAGCAGATCTTATAGTAGACAAGTTATCTATAAATCATTTATATGTGAGTGTCTTGCAGTCCTCAAAGTCTATTGAACTAGCTACCTGGTCAAATTTCTACAAGTGCTGCAATTATTTTCTAGTCTGAGGTCGACACAGAGTTAAGGGGAGAGGGTGCTTAGAGAGCAATCTTAATGAAATTATTTCTAAAAATATAAAAGTGATCCTCCTAATGCCAGAGAAACTTCATGATTTTTCATGCTCCACTGGTCTGAAGGCCAGTTTCTATTTGCTCAGAAAGTGTTGCAGAAAGTTGACAGCAACTTTAAGAAATTATACTGAAACTGGTAGCATAGTTGTCACTGGGCTTGTCTTTTGTTTGGTTAAAGAGATTAGAACTCGGGCAGTGGTAAGCTTTTGATGGTGAAAAGACACCTTTCTTCAGATATCTGCAGACAAGTGACCTCTCAGTGTTTTATGCCTGCTCCATTAAATATACCCACCCCAATACAGAGATTAAATCCTTGAATACAGAAGATAAAATATATTTCAATTGTATTTGAAAAATATGGTGCAGCTATTGCATACTCACAGGTGTAAAAAAAAAAAAAAAGAAAAAAGAAAAAAAAAAGAAAATAAGTGAGAACATAAACAGTTTCTTCCAGTCAGTCTACAAATGCTGACAGAAGAAACAAGAACCTGCATTTCATCTTGTTTGGACAGCATGGGAAAGATGAGGGGGGGACAGCCAGAGCAGCTGCAAATAAGTAGGTCTGTTTCAAATTCAGAACAAATCATCTTGCTGTAATTCCTGACAAATAATTTTCTTGTCCAACAATTTTTAGGTTGATCCTGTAGGACTGCTGGGATAATCATCCTGACACTGCAGATAACAGGATTGTGATCATAAATCTCGAGATTCAAGTAGATTCACCATGGTTGAGTGACCACCAGCATTTTAAGAGAATGAGAATATTTTTCCCCTGGAAAGATGACGGCACGAAGGGCACATATGCAGAAAGTGAAGCCTCTGAATTATAGAACAATGCATCATTTTTAGTTTCAATTTGCCATGTGCTCCTTATCATTTCACCCACATTCTACCCACTAATCAAGGCAAGAAGGCTTGGCTGGTGCAACTGGTTCTGGATAGATCTATTTGTGGCCGTTGCTATTGCAGCAACAGCAAAAATGCCTTTTTTATAGAAGAATCTAGGCTCTGTCCCAGAATGTGAGTGACTTATTCTGAGCACAATTATTTCTGTCTACCGAGTGAAAGAACCTTTACTCCAGACTAGCCTTGTGTGGGGCTATTCCAGTCATGTACGTGTAAATGATGAGGGGCAGCAAGCCTGTTCACGTTATTTGGCCCCGGTTGGTACAATTCTGCCTTTTGCCCATGGAAGAGGAGAAATCGGGTATTTAAGCAATATTAATATTACAGAACTACAGAGCTGTTGTTTTCTTTAGGCACAGTGAATTTTGCCTTTTGAAGCTGGTTTGTCTTCTGCAAGCAAAATGAGAAAAAATACAAAATAGCACCGAGTTGTTTATCAATTTAAAACACTCGGATGATGAGAGATGCGCTAATCCACAGCCAAACCCTGCTAATGGTCCAGCTGACTCACATATAAACCACCACCTTATTCCATGGATTTTATCTGTGAATGCATTCAAATCCTTGACAATACCTCCAATTTGAGCCAATTCTACAGTTAACGACTGTAGTCCTACATATCCATGGTGATTAAAAGAAATGATCACCTTCCAAAATGTGAGGAATTTGACATTAATAAAGGCACGCTACACCCTGCCAGGCAATACACTAACCTAGCAGACATGCCGCATTATATCACTTGCAAACTAGCAGCAACGCGGGGCAAGCACGTTAACTGAGAGACTGCTGTGCAAAGGAGAAGGGGCTGTAAGTCTGGATTTACTCTCTACCGCAAGGATCTCTCCAGCAACCAGCATCTTCTCCTTAAATAGTGGTCACGTATTGCACATAATCCTCTTTTACTGGAAATACCTGGTAGGTCTGGTAATTTCTGCCCTGATGTTGCCAAGTGCCCTCCCCTTCTGCCCTTCGCATTCGCACATTACTGATTGTCACTCTCAGGCCACACAGGTTAAAAGACCGCAAACAGCAACGGAGCTAAAAACCGGAAGAGGTGGAAGTAAATGACTCCGCAAAAACCAGGACAAGGGAATATGCTGTCCCGCAATCTCAGCCAACGGGGTCTAACGAGGGGTCCCCTTTGCTTCCATTTTCCCTGTGCTGCAGGCGGCCTGGTAAAGCAAACAGACCTCTACAGACAAAGCACCGCGGCTTCACAGGGTGCCCAAGCCTTTCTGGAAAAAGTTGGTTAAGTCAATGAGTAAACAGTTTTGTTCAGATTGCAACGAAAGTGACTTGGGGTGCAGTGAGAGCTTCTTACCTTCTTTCTTTGCAATTGCAAAGCTCACGCGACAGGACCCTTAGACTCTGGCTGGGTGGTTTATATATTCCGTGTGTGTGGGAGTGAGTGCTCAGGGATTTGGGAAGGGAGGGGGAAGGGGGAAGAGTCCAAACAAAACATTTAAATGTAATTCCTTTGATAGTGCAGCTGTGAGAGGGCAGCTATCTGAGACTGTTTTGCTATGGTATTTCAGAGGCTGCACGGTTTTACTGTCCTTTATTAAATATGCTTCAGAAGCAGCACAGAAATCACGTTGCCATGTCCAGCCTTTCCTCGTGGCATCCCTCTCCTCTCCTCTCCTCTCCTCTCCTCTCCTCTCCTCTCCTCTCCTCTCCTCTCCGCAGGGTAGATCTCTGCCCTACATTCGTACACAACACCAACCCATGCTGCTTTTCCCCCCTTTCTGGTGACCCCACCTGTTTCCCACCTGCTCTCACAGACTTTGCATACAAGACGTATTTCCTAAACAACGCAAACAAAAAAGGACGAATGAGACCTATCTTCTTCGTGAGCAAACTGCACAAGAGCCCCCAAACGAGAAATGAGAGTCGGGGCGTTGCACCTGGGAATCGGGCAGC
>JMFS01025797.1:0-43143 GCA_000699545.1 Podiceps cristatus | reverse complement strand
ACATTCTATGGTTCTATGATTCTATGATTAGTAACCTCTGTCTCTTTGAGCTTACAGGAAAAGAAAACCAGGCAGCATACAGTGGTAAGACAAATATTGATTTACTCTTGTAAACAAAGATGACTGCCAGTACAATTTTCCCATTGGAGTAAAGATTCTCTTTTTATCACTAATTTTGGCAATGTTAGGTAAATATTTAACTTCAGTACTGAGGAGGCACCTACTGTTTCTTTTCTAAGAACCATGCAAGAAGAAAATACTACTGTTTAGGTGTCCAAACCCAAGATCGGTCACTGGGGAACAGGCCTAAAAGTTGATAGAAAGTTGGCACCAGCACATTATGCTGGTCCTTGACTCAGTCACGGGGAATTTCTAAGTAGTCACTTGCACGCTACTTCTGCCTGTGGGCCCAAATGCAGTGGGGATAATGCCAGCTCCAGTCTCAGAGATCTTAGGGCAACTGGACCCATATTTTTAATGTAAGTAAATCCTGATTTATTACCCCTATTCTACTTGAGTTTATGACAGCTACATGGCTTGGGGATGAGAACCGTCTCATACCTTTCTGGTTTACGAAAAACAACAGATGAAAGTGGAGCGTTGCTGAATACATAAATACGCCCAGAGTGCATTTCCAGGATCCTTTCTAAGGCATTTTTTTCCTGGAAAATGAGTGTTCTTTTGAAGTAGTGCTGAACTAGCAAAAAAGTAAAAGCTGCAGGCTGGAAAGCTAGGAAGCCAACAGGAGCACAACCACCCAACCAGTTAAACTGTTTTCCTACAAGGAGAGCACAATATAGATTTGATGGGAAGGGGTAAAGGCATAAGTAGGAATAAGAAGTTCTTTGGCTATTATGGCTCTTTTCAGTTAAGAAAGTATGTATTGACCATTCCATGGGGGAAGCTTCATGGGACATTTTTTTTCTCAAAGACAGCAATTACAGTTTTTGCTGTTCTAATTATTATGATTTAGTAGAAACTGTCAAACTGCTCAGCAAGACACAAAACCCAGATAGAACATACACTTTGCCTTGAAACCCCTGAAATCTAAATGTGACAAGCAATGCAGTCCAGATATATAACATGCTAGATCACCACCAAAAGGCATTAAGATCAAACATTACAGTTTCTTTTGTTTGTTTGTTTTTAAAACACCATTTATGGGGTCGATTAGCACTGAAAAGCAGTTACCCTATCACTTATATGATTTGTGCTTCACATACACAATATATAATGAAGGTATAAAACACTTCAGATGGAAAGGTATATGTAGTAAGCAACAAAATACCTCATTCATTTTAACCATATGACCGCAATAAGGATCCATTTCCCAACTTTCAGCCTTCACATCTATATTGGTTTTATGTTATGCTTTACAAATACAGAAAACACAAACGTTAGTAAGGAAAATAAAAATATAACAAGTGTACACAAAAAGAATCATTTTCCAGTTGTCATGATTTTCTTTTTTTTTTTTTTTTTAATAATTTTTTACCCCCAGAACTATTTCTGGTATGAGATTTTTCTTTTCTGATCAGTTTTAGCCCAAAGTAAATATCTACACATTTTTTAATTATTTCTGCATATATTTTACGGTAAGCCCTGAAAATACGTGGTTTTAATAGATACATTGAACATCTAACTAACAGCAGAAATCAAGCCTGTGCAATTTTATAAATCTGCAATTTCAGTTAACAGAAACATAGCAAAAACTATGAGATAAGCATGTGTAACTGTAACAGTAAAGCTCAAGGACGCTAACCTTGCTTACATGATAAGGCAAGTTTGAGATTTGCTTTGATCCATAAGAGATGAGTTGTAAAAAGCGCTTCTGTTCGCTTCTGTTCCCCTGTTCAGGAATGAAGAATTCCTTTTGCTGCATTATGCATAACATCATTACAGACAAGGTACAAGTCAAGAGCAAGTGGTTCAGATATCCTACTAGCATACTAAAATAGCAGTGGGACTATAAAATGATTTAGTTACTATATTACACAGCTCTTCTTTAAATACCACTTATGCCGTCACATTTGCCAGGAATCTTTCTTTTTAAGTGTTCTAAATGTAAAGTTTCTGGTATCTGTTCCCTGGAGGTAACTTCAACTAGAATAGGCAGGTTGGTACAGCAGATGACTATCAGTTCCTTACAAACCGTGTCTGATGTACTGTGTAGTGATAAAAAGCCCCTTATCAGTTTGGATTCCAACCTAAAGGCAACTGCTGTCCAGATCTTACAGTGAAAGATAATGTGGTGTAATTAAAGCTCACAACCTACAGATACAGCATGCCAAACATCACTGGCTTTAGTCAGGACTGGAAATTTTGGTTGTAAATTTACTGTGAAGATTTTTCTAATCTGTAAGAAGAAGAGATCCTGCTTAGGCCTTTCCCTTTCCTTTTAACATTTACAGCCTCTCTCTCCCCACCCCCCACCCCCCCTCTTTTCCCTTCTCATATCCGTTAGCAAGCCACATTTAAAACACTTCATGAACACAATCTATATATAACAGTTGTGCTTTTTGCGTCTGCTTGCAAACTTTCCCAAATTTATTCTAGGCACTTGAAGAATGACAGTTCAAACATTCAGTAGAGATTTACTCAATTTTAGTCATAAAATTTTAAATCCAATTTCCACTTAGCATGCCAAAGCCTTACACAATTTTTATGTGCAATTGAACTGGGTGAACTGGTAAATTAAACTGTGATTGGGAATGTTGTCAGACAGTAGGACAGTTGCCTCTGTATCTGTGGTAGCATTTTAGTTCAGATTAGGAGGCACTACTGAATAAAATCTCCCAGTAGTTCCCACTTCTTGCACTTTGGTTCACATCACATTTGAAATGTGCAAAATGAATTCCTTTCAGATAAAAAAGAACCTGGAGGAGCAGTCTCAGAGGGCATCTAATGCACTTTGACTGCTAATGGACATTCTGTCCACAGGAGCAGGCTAGAGGTAAGCAACAGTAAAACCTGAAATACAAAGAAGAGTGTGAATGTCAGTGTGGATATGA
This sequence comes from Podiceps cristatus, assembly GCA_000699545.1. Lineage (NCBI taxonomy): Eukaryota > Metazoa > Chordata > Aves > Podicipediformes > Podicipedidae > Podiceps > Podiceps cristatus. Next base: position 40,132 of record JMFS01025797.1, on the reverse strand, counting down.
TCCTCAGCGCCAGTTGTTTTCTTCCATAGATCTGTTCTTATTGGGCCTTTTCCCTAATATAGACATTCCCTAAATTGTCAGACCATTTCCTGGCACACTTTTGGCACACAAGTAATCCAGCATTCTCAAAAATTTCCCAAACCAGCTTGGGAGTATAAATATTCCTGGGACCATTTCCAAAAGGCACTTTTTCACGCAGCTACCTAATTTCAGAGAATGACAGAATTTATTAAGAGGAACGCGGTCTGTTCCCTGGTCCAGCAGTCAGAGCCTGGGAACATTTTCAGGCACTTTTAATTCATTGGTATAGTGGTCCCACACCTACCATGCAGTTGATGGTCTCCCATGCAGAGATTGAAGAGTAGAGACTTTCCTCTGCACCTCCTTTCTCAGATCCTCCAGGCAAGAGTGAGGGTGGCTGCTGCAACAAAGGAAAAAAGAGCCATGGGTAGAGCACCTCATGTCATATTCAGCTCCTTTTTCTGTGTTTCTATTATTCTATCTCATATCCACATAAAAGCTGTCAACCTTGTAGCTCTTAGTTACTCTATTAGTTGCTGTGACAGAGGTCAGTTCAGTCCATCCAAATATTTTGACTTTACCAAACAGTATGTGATCCAGAGTTACAGAATGAAAAACATAACCAAGCTGCCGTATTCAGGAGATCGGGTTTTCAAATTGGACTTAAAGTTACCTGTGCCCTCAGAGACCTGTATGGACTCATCATACAGCCCACGTGTCAGAAACAATACCCAGCTTTCCGTATACAGGATTGCAAGACTAACAAAGATCTACTTAGTCTCAATGGTCCTTCCATTGTAATCATAAAAACAAAAGCTTTCCATTTGCATAGGCCTTCTTTGAAAGGTCAGAACGATTTTGCTCTGTTAACACCCAGTGAAAACATCCCCAGCTGCTAAAACTCATCTATATTAACACTTTAAAACTATCTCCACGCTGCTGAGGTCTGCCTTTGTTATAACTCCCCAAGTTCCACATCCATCCCACGGTCCTTCACAGTGCCCTAGTTAGCACTTCCTCAGCCTTTGGCTCCGAAGTGCAAAACCTGCCCCATCTCGGCTTCATCACGCTGCCCCACATCTCCCACCACAGCCTCTTGCCATCCACCCTGCCGTCGCCACATTAGCATGCTGTCCCTGCCTTTGGGCTACCTACCTCAGACATGGTGCCTTTGAGGGGGCACTGCAGACCTACTTGTTTTGACAGACATTTGAGATGGACAGAAAGAAGAAAGGAGTAGAGCTGGAGCATGTGCTACAAATCACGAGTCTGTGAGATCATTATTTCGTTTTTTAGCTTTAAATAACTGGCAGGGTGAGCATGAGGTGGAATTTGGTACGCTTTTTGAATCACGTAAATAAAGTTTGTCAGCTTGATGCAGCGGGACACAATCAGCAATGCCTGAGGGTCTTGGGAGCACATGTCCCACTGACTTAATTAACAAAACATATTAAGAAAATCATGAAGGTGTTCCTTTCCAAACAGTTAAACCCAGGTTGGAACATAGTTGGTTTTCATTTCATTATACAGCTGACATTTGTTCATCCTGTGAAAGATAATGTCAACACTTAACTATCTGCTAGCTCTTCTTATAACTCTCTTAATAAATGATTCAGTCCCTTCTTTTTTCCTTTATCTGTACTACCATAGTTACCAAAAATAGATTGTCATAGAGTCAGCTTATTCTTGGTACAAAGTACTTGATTTAGTAGTAGTACTTATTTCATAATTAGTAATTATTTTCTCTTTGTCCTGGCTCCTTCTTGATCTTTATGTTTTGATGCTGCTGCAGGGAAACCCTGGTGTACTGGAGACCATGGGGATCTATATATGTATACAGCCAGAATAATCTGGCCCATAAGTAGGTCTTTTCTATTCAGCTCCTCACCTTTCATAAAGGAATTCATTAAATTTCAAAAGAGAATAGGAAAACAAACTGGCTTCTCCAGAGAAGTAAACAGTACAATTACAAGAACTCTATTTCAAGCTAGACATAAAAAGCAATCACCTAGAACAATAAAAATCATACATGACAGGAAACAATAGACTCCATATTGTATATATATTCACTTGTGCCTTTTATAGTCTGAGCAGAGTTCAGGACATAACGCTGAAATTCAATATAAAAGTTGTCATACTTGACTTCAAGGTCATTATTATCTGTTTTATCTACTTAAATAGTGAAACAAAATCACATAAAACTATGTAACAGACTGAGCCAATGGAGGACAATGAGAACACCTCTCTTCAGGCATGTTATTTGGATACTTACGTAGAAACACAGGTCTCCCTGAGATCCTCATATCATCATGGAACACTGACAGATTCCTCCAGAGGGCAATTCAGAGCTGGAGCCTGACCAAAACTACGTCAAGCTGCAAAAACTGGGAGCACTTCTCCCTTTCCAGGAGGCCCAGATACATCTATCTTGGGGAAAAAAAAAAAAAAAAAAAAAAAAGAGGGATGCTGTTCTGCCCTTGCCTCTCCCCTTCCTGCAGAGCAGAGCCCAAGGCGCGTGTCCTTTGGTGGAGGCTCAGCCTCGCTGCTGGCTCTGCAGGGGAGGAACCTCCAGCCTCACAGAGGCCCCGGTTCAGCTCTGGGCTGAGAGCAGTGGAGACATGGATTTCTGGGGGGGGTGAAACGCTAACAACGCCAGGCAATGCCACCAATGTGGCATCTCTCGGTGCATCCGTGTGGCCATGCAGACCCTCTGCCTGCCGCCACATGCCCCACTCAGGCCCGAATCAAGCACCGAGTTACACCAAAACCAAGAGGAGAGACAAACTGTCAACAGGTGCCAGTGGGTCTGGGCCTGCTGCACATTACAGTTGCACACTTGTGTTTTGTTTCTTGTGGCAGCCAAGCTTAGATAGGACGTAAGAGTATCCTAAACATTCTTTTCCATTCTCCGTCTCCAAGGATGTATCATGTCCTGAGTTTTCCCACAGAACTGCACCTCAGGAAATTAGGAAGAAATTTTAGCTCACAACACACTGTAGAGCATATACAGCTATTTTGTATCTCCTCTTGACAAGCTGCATTTGTTTGCTTCTTCTGCCCTTATCTTCTCAAAGGTCAATCATTCCACTCAGCCAAAACTCCCTTAAACACACCTCAGTTTTATTCTCTCTGCGGACTGCAGGATTTCAAAGGGGTTGAAAAGCAGACTTTGCTGCATTCAGACCTGTCTGAAACTCAGCAGTTTCCATCCTCAGATTTTTATCAGTGTCCTTGGCTTTAGTTGCTAGGGGGGGGGTCTCGCATGAAACTCAGCTTGAGTTGCAGGCTCAAATAAACCAAACACCGAGTGTAGCACAGCAAGAAAAAAAGCTGAACCTTGGCATGTCAGATATATGTAACCATGTATCAGTCAAGATTCACTCAAAATTAGCCATAGGTTTACTTGAAAGGCTCACAACTTTAGTTAACCTTTTCATAAAAACTGGCTGAGCTTTAAGAATGTGTGGGTGCAGGTTTTATAATACGAGCTTTCACAGCTCAAGTCGTCACCTGCACTCTGCACTCTGTACATGCATTACAAAACAAGCCCTGATTCTGGGCTCTTTTATACTGAGATAAGTCAGATACAGTCCCTTGGAGTTGAGTTACATCTCTGAAAACACGTCCTGCTAAAAGCATTTATTCGCTCTTCTTCAAAGAACATCTTGAATTTACAAAGAAATTCAAGCTTACTAGGAAGATCATGATTCTCAGAAATTCAGGCTTACTTGGTAGATCATAATTCTCAGGAATAGAGTGCATATTTGGACTGGCTTTTTTATATAAATATGCCTACTCTAGGAAAAGGAAATAGAAAGTTTTAAAAATAAAACCCACATCACAGATTTAATTTGACTGCAAACACTGTTAGATATGAAGTACACTTTTTAAAAGCATGATGATTTCAGTTAAGTCCTTACTTTAACTTTCATGTTCATTTTCCTAGAGAAAATTGTTTCATTTTCAGACTGAACTTGCTTCTGCAGCTGCTTTTATGCCTGCAGCTTTGTGTAATCTGGAGTTCCACTTATTGAAGGCGGATGTTCTCTTGAGATTGGTCTCTCTCAGTTCCACACAACACCCACTTGACATTTGCTGAGGACAAGAAATAAGGCAAAGGATATAATATGGTTAAAAGTCAAAAGCTATAAATACTTTCAGCCTTTGAAATATTCAGCATCTTAATATGGTTACATACAAAGTTCAAGTAAAAAGCACTCCAGGTTCATTTTTCATGTTGTTCCTAGTTTGTGCTCTAAACTAATATAGTATTCAGAGTTTGATTTGCTGATCGTTTAATGTATTTATGAATAGAGATCAGGACTGAAAAGTGAAATCAGATTAATGCCTGTACAGTAATGTTAGGAATCTCAGAGCACTCCAAGTATTTTCTCACATTGCCAAAAAAAACACTCTCATAAATCTTTTATTTTTTTCACAAACTGAGACAACAGTTAACCACTCGCCAGCACTCGGATCTACAAGCACAGTCAAACATCCAACTCTTAATTAGTCTTCTAATTCCTGCTAAAATCAAAGGAATTAAAGCAACTGTGGTTTTAGGTACCTTAATATCTTTCTGAACACAAATTATCGGTTACTGCATAAAGATGATAAGGAAAAAAACAGTGCATATGACGTTGCTAGAGTTAAGCATGGAGCATGTAAGAAAGGCATGGAGCGCTGACACATAGGATTATGTTATCATTGTTTGCATAAGACTAACATTCCCTTTGCACGCACACATGCAATATACAAAAAACATACGAAAGGTGGCCAACAGTGTCTACTTAACCCAGCTCCCAGTTTGATACCAATTTACCTTCAACCCACAGTGAAAGGGTCTTAGAGAAAGTGGGTAGACCGCATACGCTTAAAGGCAGAGCTGGCTATGCAGGGCAAATAACCAGGGTAATTCTCTCAGGCCCTAAGGGGAGAAAAGGATAGCACTCATCTAAATTAGGTAGAGGTGCAAGTCATGCAGCAGGTGGGTGTGAGGAGGAAGTGGCTCATGACTAAATCTCTGCCTAAGAACCCAGCTGTCTACTGCCAGAATACTACAAAGGTATTTAGGTGCCTACCACCCCTTCCAAGAAATTCAACTCAGTGCCTAAGTTGTATCCTAGGTACCTGCCTAAACTTTCAGGGTCATAGATGGCTTTCAATATATAGCTCTTATTCTCTCTATTCTACTGGGGAAAAAAAAAAAAAAAAAAAAAAGATCTCCTTTGTCCTTCTATGTTGTCAGAATTGATTTGTGAATTCTGGTACGATGCTGTGAAAAATGGTGGCATTATTTTAAGGGTAAATAGAAGCATTGTATTCTTTCTGGTGTTAAGCAATTTGTGTAACTTTGCTGGACTTGTGCCAGGGCTAAGCTCCAGTAGTTATGAAGGAGATCTGTTAGTTCTTGTAATGATAAATCAGGCTAAATGAAGGAAGCATTCCTGTTTCTGGCAGGTACATTCCAACACTGGCTGCAATAAAATGAAATTGGCTACCTCTGTGCAGCCTCACCTTTGATAGTAGCTGAAAAAATACTTTTCGTCAGCTACTGTACTTGTCTTTTCCCTGGGTAAGGGTCTCTCGAAGATTCCTGCAAAGTCTGGTCATGAAGTGACAGCCGAAAGTTATTCAATCCCTTCATTTTCCTATTTAAGATTATATGTGCCATTATTAATACCAGTGATAAAATCTTACTTTCTGTTAAGCTGTGGCCATCGTACTCAACAGTCGATTATTTAGCCACATAGTTTTTCTGGAGTGTTTGGCAGCAACATTGCTCTTGGAAAGACATTTTTGACAGAGATATTTTGGCCATCATTTTTATTATGAAAATAAATCAGGCAAGTGTCTCACTGAAAGCTACACTAGGAAAAAAAAAGCAAATTAGAATGGAGAAGGTGAAAGGAAGTACTCATCCAGTGTATGGCTGAGCAGCATAGACCCAGAACGTTCAATCCCAGAGCAGCTGGTTTAGGAAGCAGAAAATTCCTGGTTTTGCTAATAGCAACTCAGTTCCAGTTCCTTTAAGTGCGGAGCGCCCTGCTTCGGTTGGTCTGTCAGTGTTGTAAATTCAATAGCATACTCACAGCAGGTCAAATTGACATAATGTTAAAACACCGGTCACTCAACTGTGCTAAGACTCCCAGTGCTATTGACACTTGCTGAGATGACCTGGTGCTTGCATACCAGCAAGTGACACATTTCAGAATAAGTCTCCGATATAAAGGGCTTTTGTAGGAAAAAAAAGAAAAGTTAATTAGTTACCACAGCAGAACAGTAGGAGGAACAGAATTCATTGTTTCTGTGAGACCACAAAAGTGCCTGTAAGGCTTTTTTTTGTTTGTTTTTAATGTATCTATATTGAAGCAATTTTTTCTCAGTCTGGGTATGTGCAGTCTAAACCATTTTCTCCATATAATAATTTTACTCTGCTGAGAGGCAGCATCACCTGGGGAGGGGTAGAGAACTCTGGAAAAGCTAAGTCATTTTCTATGTCCAGTTTTTCCACTTAAAGCTTGAGAGTGCTCTCTTTTCATCAGACTTTGTTTATTTGTTTGCTTTTAATTTCAAAGGCTTTTTAACAGATTTGGACAGAAAAGTGAAAACAGCAAGGGTTTGATAATTGTAATCTTTGCCATCAAATTTATGACATTTTTAAATATAGATGCATGGATTAAAATTCCTAGACAATGGAATATTGTTATTGGCCATCATCCTAGGCTGCATACCTGGTATGCTGAGGTATAATCAAGCATAGGGTAGGGTTTTATGTGTGAAAGCAATGCTTGACTGGATTTAAATGGTTTTGATTGGAGCCGATATGATGCATAGTTGGACATAATGTTCATAATTGCCTATTTTTCTTGGCAAACAACAAGGTGCTTGATGACTGCTTTCTGAAGTGTTCACATCTATTTCTTTGTGAAGTGTACCACAATTTAACGGTAATTCTAAACAAGCTTGTGTTGTAGTCCTCTGACTTTGAGAGAATGCATTCTGTATTGACTTAATTTCCTCATTACAGCAGAATTGCAGTGTCTCCTTTGTTAAGGCTGAATCTTGATCTGGTTTTAATGACAATTCCCACAAACACCTTTGCTCTTTCTCTTGTACTCTCTTCGTTTTCCTACACACATTCTAATAACCATCCCCAAAATTCAGTCAAGTCCGCATGCAGTCTCACATGTGTTCCTCAGACAGACTAATTTTATCTTTTTTCATTAGTGTTTGACACGATCCAGAGGAGGTGTTCTGAGACAGGCATCACAGAGCTATAATGATTCTGGCCATCTTGACACAAACCTGTGCGTACACACACATTTTTCCTCCCCAAGGCACAGCTCTGCCTCAGAAAGGCATCTGTTCACTACCTTACTTGCAAAATGCCTTTCTGAGTTCAGTGCAAGAACATTTTGCAGACTGGAATTCAGAGAAGGACAGCCCCAGTCTTCTTCAAGAAGGGGTTCCTACCATTGCCATAATCTTACAGAAGTACTTACAGGCCCTTTCTGAATGCTGGGGCATTCAGGAAGCCTTGCCCATTCTGTTTTGTTTTATTTTATTTTTTGAAGAGTGACCTAAGGCCCTTGTTGTGTTTATCTACAGTTGCCCCCTGGGATGTACCTCACCATGCTCTGATAAGATGATTCCTCAGTCATATAAATCTACCGCCTGTAAGTTTGTGCAATGCCTGCAGTCAGGATACATGCTCGGGTTTTTTTCCCCAGTCCTCTCTGACAGCATCTTTCAGCACTGTTTGCTCTGTCCCCCTTTTAGCTGCCCTCTATTTTAACTATATCTGTGCCATTACTCCATGCCATTCTGCTTTCTTGATCCCTTGCTCCAGCTTCTTCTCCCGTGACTGAAACAGCTCACCCAAATCAGTACAATTCACATATTTTCCCTCGAGTTTGGACAAATCATGGGAGTTTCCAGATGAGAAACCATTTCATATTTTTACATAGAACTTTGAAGTGGCTTGCACACATAAATCTTGGTATAAATATGAGAGACCTAACTGACACAGATGGCAGAAAGGTTTCAACACTGGAAGGGACTGGCTATGTGCAAAGTGGCTTTAAGAGGTGGAAAAGTTCCATTCAAGATTCGGTGCAACTTTGGCACTGAAAAATCAGATGCTACACACCCATTATGCTTCTCATAATAAGTAGGCAGAAACTCAGTACCTCTCTCTATCCTCATAACTTAGAATTTGCCACGTCCAGGCAAGCGTGTCAGAGGGAAATGATACTTTTCTCATGTTTGATACAAGGGAAAAGCTATGTGGAGAGCTGACACATAAAACTGCCCCTCGAGCAGCAGTAAAGAATGTGCCTACCTGGAAAACCAAATCTCTTGTTCTTATGACAGAGAATGAGCAATCTCACAGTCCATCCCTTAATGAGGTGATCAGTCTAAGCATCAGCCAAACATTCCTCAAAAAAAAAGAAAAAAAAAGGTTATTAAAGTCCTAGTGCTCTAATGCGAAGATTTTCTGAAGACTGTGCCCTAATGCAAGGGAAGAAAGCAGACTGTGAATGTATGACATAAAAAACCTCAGCCTAAAATGATGGAGTGGACGTCATTAGGCTCCTGAAAAGATGGCAGTCAAAACCAAGTGTTTTTCCTGGACCATTGCCTGCTCGTGAAAAGCCAGGAGGCATGGCTGGCTGGGGTGGGTAAGACATAAACTAAGCATCCCTCTGTATTTCCCAGCAAATAAAATCACTTCCACACAGTCCAAAATGAAAGGCTGGCAGAGGGGAATGTCTTCTTCATCTCCACAGTATTCCTGTTTTCTTTCTTTGTAATTAAGCCATCTGTAGGGCAAGACCAGAGAAGTCCCTGTTGTGTGAGGAAGAACTGCTTCTTCAGCTAGGAAGCAGCATGTTTGTGCCTCAGATGTCACCCAGAGTATGCATTTAGCTTTGACAGACTTGCTGCACTTGTGATATATTGTCCAGTAGAGCTGGGAGAGAGGAAGGAGTTCCTTAAAACCATCTAGTAAGGTCATTTCAAATCATAGCCAGAGAAACTTCATGAAATGTACTTACTTATGTAAAGCTGAAATTCAGACTATAATATTCAGCAAATTTACCATTTAAAAGACGTGGACTTCACAGTCTTTCCACTGCAGCTTGGGATTTGGGTGATCTGAGACAGCTCTGTCCCAGCAGGCCCTACAAGCAATAAACAGACATTCCCCCACTCATTCGTCAGATTTTTAGCACACAATAAATTAAAGCACTGAGAAAAGAAGCCAGAGTCTGCTTCTCTGTGTGTGTTGGAATGCTCAGGATTTGCAGGTTTTAAGCCTGCTTTATTAAAGAGGAATCAGAGGCCATGCAGATACACTTGTTCCAGTTTGGTAAAGTCAGTTGCAAATCAGATGGTTCAATGCTAAGTAAGAGTGTCTACCTGAGTTTAGCACTGATTTACTTGAATTAGTTTAATGAAAAGGTACAGGTTTGCATAAAGATGAAGTTTCACCTTTCCTGCTCCCTGACAGCTGTGCTTAATTCTGCTTTATGTGAAAAAAGCCAAAGGAGGAGAAGTGGAGAAATGCCTTTGAGATAATCTCATTGGAAAGAAAGAAAACAAATGCGTGCCCTGCCTACTCCAGCTGCTCTCCACCCCAGGAGTAACAGTTTGAAGTGAGCTTATATATAAACAATAAACAAGTTATTCCTGGAGCATTTGCTTTGAGCTGGGACTGTGTGTAAGGTATTGGGTTTGGAAGTCCTGTCAAAGTATCTACTTTTTAAAATTAGACTTTTCATCTCAGGTTCATTAAGATAGCCTTGAGCAAGAGTCTTTTATTCAACCTTTCATTTAAGGCATGAAGTGTGAATTTGATGAGTAAAAATAACTTGAGTGAGGAATGTCTAAAAATGGAGGAATTAACCACAGTGATATTTATGCAGCCTAGTAATGGATTTCAGGACACCCCTTTAACTCCTTTCTTCCTGCAGTAATCTCTCTTTGCTGTTTGCATACCCTGTTCAGAAGCTTAAAATTAATGCTTCAGAATGGGGAAAGGACAAAACATGATCTCTAGTGCTGGTGCACATCTCTGGACTATCTTTTGGCAATTTGTCATGACAGTTTCTCTGCACAGAGAAGACAATCTACCATCCTGTAAAGAGTATCAGAAATGTATGTGAGAGGATTTTATTTTCTCCTCCCTCATCCAAGTCAGTTTGAAATCAATCACTTGGACAAGACACAAATTATTAATCTTGAGTCAGGCTTGTTATAAATACTAACCTTGTAACATTTATGTGTGTGGTAATAGCAAATCATACTGTTCCTGAGAGCAATTGATAATGATATTATTAGCCAAGGTTTTCCATGGATAGTTATGAACACGTACTGTCTGTATACAATTCAACAGAAACCCCAGGGGGGAAAGAAAGAAAGAAAGAAAGAAAGAAAGAAAGAAAGAAAGAAAGAAAGAAAGAAAGAAAGAAAGAGCAAGCCTTAAAGCAACAAAAGCAGAATAAATACCTCAGTGAATTTCTTGGAGCATTAGTAACTTGACAGCATCTACTCAGTCACAACAAAGCCAGGGCAAGCTCACTGTTTTCTGCTGCTGCACTAAATAAAAAGTTGATGCTAAGTCTCACTACTTAGGAACAAATGACAACCCTTTAGAAAGCACTGTAGTTCTAAAATGTCAAAAAAAAATGAAAGTGATTTTCAAAGCACATTGCATAGTGTTTTCTTGTAAGGGAACATGATCCCTGGTGCCTTTAATAAAAAGCTGGGTAACAATTCCTCTTTAATTCCCTGTGATTTTACCCTAGAAATAACTGCTCTACTTCATTCATCTGCCATTACTTCTCAACACAAACATATTAAGTTATAAAAAAGGGACAAATCAAGTTGACAAATCATTTTAAAACATTTCTGGAAGGTGAGGAAAAATAAATGGAGAGAGAAATGTTCTACTTTGAAGTATCTACCTCATCTTTTTATATCTTAATTTTAAAGGCTACACCAATACTAATTTTCACAAAAAAGCACTCACTTCATGAGTGACCTTACTGTAAACAACCAAGCTATCAATATAAGAACAACTGTTCAAAATGGCAGAATCAGGCTCCAACATTTATAGAATTGCCTTTAATTTCTCTTTCAGACAATCAAGTAATTTCAGATAACTAGCACTTTGATATTTGTCTTCTGTGTTGTTTGCCTTCTTAATTAAAGAGCAGAATATATTGGCATTCTAGAGTCAAAGAAATGCTTCTTAAATGAATCATCCTATTTAATAAAATGTCCCCTTGCAAACACTGTTTTCCTTGATAAGTGCATGCACAAATAAAAGAATGGAAAAGGGTAATTGTCTGGTTGAAATGTAAGGGCACACAAAGTGGTTAACACCAAATAACCTGGTCAGCAGCCCAACTAATCTACTGCGGTTTGTTTTCACAGCTTTGCTCTGAACACCAGTGCTGATGGCCTGACACTCCCCGCAGAGCCTGAGAGCAAATGGTAAGTCAAGATACCAGCCACACAATGCTTCACCTGCGATGCCGGAGATTTGGAGGAGGGAGAATAACAGTTTATAAAAATACTCATAAACTTCACTGTCTTTTTCTTTCTTTTTTTTTTTTTTTTTTTTCACTGCAAACTTCCTGTCAAAGATGCCAAATACATTGCAACGTCATTTAATGAAGTGGAACACTTTTATTATCTTTTTTTCTTTCTAATTTTAAATCAAGCCTGAGGTTTTGGGGTTTTTTTTTAATGTTAATTTCAAATCCAGAATAGTAATGTGACAGATGAAGGGAATCCAATTGCTTTCAAGGGGACCACACATCACAGAAGATCCCTAAAGGGTCTGCGTTATGTATTCCTAAACCTGCTCATGCAACACTTCCACTTCAGTCAGCATCTGCCTTACAAAGGCAGCAAGATCCAGGACGTCGGCGTGATCGCAAATCAGCCTCAACTTCAGCGAGACTGAGCTCATTTTCTGAGCCACACGATGCAAGAATGAACTCTGCAGAACCCTACCGCAGAGCTGATCCTGCCTTTGTCTTTCTTTTGCTGCTTGGTGAGGTAAAAGCAGCCAAATTGCCTGAGTGAGATTTCACAATCTGTTCAAAGCAAAAGATTATCTGATAAGAGCTTCCTACCTAATTATGCTTTGAAGCCTGACCCTGTTTGGTGCTGAGTGTTTCCTGCTAAGGCCCATCATCTTCCAGCGAAAGCACTGCTGCGTACTCAAATAGGACCCTGTGCCACCACTGAGGTCAAATGGGAGTTGTACCACTGTGACAGACCTGTCCTTGGCTTATGTATGGCTAGTTTAGATCATTTCCTACTCAGCATGTGAGCTGTTATGAGTTATACTGACAGACCTAATTGTGCCCATTCTTTGCCTATAATATCCTAGGAAGAGCTGTAAAGGGCCAGACAAAAAAAATCCACCTATTGCAGTATCAGATTTGACTGTGGCCAACAGCAGGTGCTTAGAGAACAGGACTAGAATATAGTTATAGTTCCCTTATTTTCTTTCTTATCCTACATAAACTTGCAACAAAAGCCTTCCTGAGCCAGAGTCAGTAACTTTGTCATGAATACTATGGGTATTTTTTCCCCTATGTCTAATCACTTTTCTGGACCAAAGGTAAACTTTCAGTATCCACAAGAACTTAAGGTACAGAGTTCCACAGCTTGTCTGCCATGGAGGCAATCTCTCTTTTTGTTCATTTTCAACCTAGCCCTTCTCAGTTTCATTTGATTTCCCCTAGTTCTCACATTAGGAGAAACAGCAAATAATTGTTTTCCAACTCAGTTTTTCTGGGCCACCCATCCCTTTCAGAAATCATTCATATCCCACTTAAATAATTTCTTTTTCAATCTGAAAAGGCCTAATCCATTTAGTCAGCTGTTGTATAAAAGCCATTCTACACTTTTAATCATTGCCATCATCCATCCCTATACCATTTTCAGCTTTACTGTATTGTTTTTGACTTGCCAGTCAATTGCCCATACACTCAGTGCAGTGAGGTCCTTCTACAAAGACCTTTGCAGGAAGCTTCTTTCTCTTATCGTGTTTAAAAACTTATGACTTAGAAAACTCTGTCTTTCTGTTAGTTCCTCTCTGTCCAGATAATTTATGGCTATGTTGAAAGGTACATGATCTATGAGAGCCCCCTGAAGGGTCTTTACTTGATACATGCTCCCAGGGAGAAAACTGACATTAATACCCTACTCTTTGCTTCTTGTTTTTTAAAGTGGAGCTTAGATATTCACCTCATGGTTCTAAATTGCACCTGATGTCCTTTTAGGTGCCAAAAATGTGTTTACTACAATGCTCGGCTGTGCAGTATCTAACACCAGTTTTGGATCTAATCAAAATTGCAACTGTGAATTCTAGGAGACATCTGATCATCTGAGTAATAAGCATTGCAATGGTTGCTTATATGCTTTTGTTGACATAACTTTAACTCTCTAACATATACAGTGAAAAAAAAAAAAAAAAGTCATTTTTATGGTTAAACACAAGTCAACATGCTGTAACAGTGGTCTATTCATGATTGTGCCACAGATTTGTGATGTGTAGCAAATGTTTTTGATAAGTCTCTTGGCTTCAGGTTCTAATCATCTGCTCAGTATTTGTCATCCCTTTTAAATTTAAGGTCTTCAGGGCACGAACAGTGTTTTGTTATGGCTGCCTGAGACAACCCATGCAGTGATTCTTGAGCTGTTGGCAATTCTTGGATGGAACTTCAAGGTGCTATTGCAACAACAAACATAAATAATAACGTATATCAGAAATGTAAGACTGTGAATGCCTTAGCATTGTTCATTTCTCTCCTTCATGATGCTTTCTATCACCAAGATGGAGCTTGATTTCTCTCACAGATGTAGGCCTAGACGGAGACTAGACAACGTTTTTTTTGCTAGTTCAGTTAGAAAGAAGTCCTGTCATAGCAGTCTGGTGAGCCTACCGATCTAAGTACAGACTGAGTGTTCACTTTCCTGGGAAATACATGAGGATGGGATATGTAAGTCCACTGCTTGTTTCCCTTGGAGCATTATTTAACTCAGGAAGTAAGTCAGAGCGATTAGTCAGGAGAATACAGACACTGCTGCAGTTATTTAACTGTTTGTACACACAAAGGAGATGTATCTCTGCTTCAGCTATCTCCTTGTGCCACCCTCATCCCACCGGGATGCTTAGTTCAGGAATCTCTGTGTAAAATGGACATCTCAACAAAATAAAGACCCAAATTTATTTAGCTATTTATTTCAACAACAACATCTGAATCCATTTATTTATTTAACGGCAGTAGAGTATGACCTTAGCCAAAGTAAGCACCTAACTGTTTGAGACCCAACCCTGATGTCAGCAACTAGACTTTCCAAAAGACTTACCCAATGTGCCTGGTAAGTGTCGTCTGACTCTTGAAATGAGGCACCGGATCATTCCACGGGAGTGAGAGTGTCTTTCACTAGCTGGGACTCAGTGCTTGTAGTTTGAAAAGCTATGAATGGAAAATGAAAGTAAAAACAAATCAGAGATGTTTGAAGTTACATTTTTGAAGTTAGAACTTCTGTGTTAAAAGATAGGAGGTTTTTTGACAATATGATCGCATTTCATTCAATCAGGTTCAGACTCAGATTTTTAAATATGTTAAATGTATAACACATTACTTTTTAACATTCATGAAAAGCTTTTAACTCTAAAAAGCTGAAAAATATAATGTTTACAAGGAATTGTAGGTTGGTAAAAGAAGAATATTTGCATTTTTCTATTGTGAGAATTTCTACATGATCTCCTAAATTTCCTAATATACTGCAGTGGAATATCTGGTTCTCAGATATGTTTTGTGACAGTTTAATAAGAGAGTGGAAAAAGCCATTGCTTGCTACAGTATTTCAGGAATAAGTTCACTCATGCAATGCCTAGAGCAGGGGCGAAAAAAGGATAATCTGTGTAAAAGGAGATCAGACATCCAGTGCTCATCTTGAAACTATTCCCTTTGTATTGAAGGCATGTAAGTGCTCATTTAATGAGCTCTGGGTAGAGGTGTTAGTTAGAACGAAGTGCTACTGCACAGAGGCTGCAAATAGTGTGCCATTAGCTGCACTTTCATGAGAGAAGCTGTTTAAAAAGTAAATAAAAAAAGTTTATTCTTATGTGAGATTCAGTATATGTGATCAAAAGATGCAAGTTTGACACTATGTATTGAAAGTGAGACTTCAGTAGCAAGAATATTCAATGTTAGGAATTCTAGTAGGTTCGGTGTCTATATTGTATGGAAACAATTATGAAATTTAGATATTTATAAATGACATGCACCAGATTGCAGTCTTCAGTATAATTTTTATAGAAAATGAAATATCTTAATACTAAAGTGCTCCTACCCTGCTGTTCAGCAAAAATGGGATAAGAAGTTCCTACAGTGTCAGATGACTCCTGCTTTGTTGAACAATATTGAAATCAGCTTGATTTTCCATTGATGTTTTGTTTTTCTAATTCCACTTAAAAGAGTAATTGCTGACAATGCAAATGCTAATCTTATGGATAGAAGGGCTGAATTTACTGAACTGCAAAGAAAAAAAGAAAGAAATGGCTTCACACAGAGAATGGTTTGTTTGGGTTTCCTTTATTATTTTGGGTGGGTTTTTTTTTTAATTTTGACTGGAAAATAAGGTTATGGATTGAAGATTTTGGAGTCCCATGAGTGCAATTCTGGCAGCCAGTAACTGAACTTAAATAACCAGGCATGCAGCCTATATGGCTCAGCCATGATACTGTCAGTATTCAAACAATTTAGACGCTGTTTGGGTCTACTTTTCTGGTTTCATCGTGTTTTATGGAGGAAACTAGGGAACATAGAGCCTCTCCATTTCAAACTCTTCTGATTTAATGTAGCTTTTCAGAAAAATAAGCTTTTGTATTCAAAGAAGTTGTGGGGAGCAAGGAGAAAGACTGATAAAATTGGATCTTATTTGGGTTTTGTTTACCTGAGAAAGGAAGGGTGGCAGTGACAAAAGTCTTAGAGTCAATCTGGAATTTTTCAGCAGAATATTTATTTACCCTAAATCCACTATCAGGTTTGAAAACAAAAATAAAATTCTCAGCACATAAGCAAAATATTTCAATATTAAGGGAAATTTAATATCACTTGACCAAAGGAAATACACACACACAGAGACCATTTTTGAGATTCAAGCTTTCTTTCTGAAGCATAAGTGAGAAATATTGTTAGCTATCTGAATCTTTAAGAGGGATAGGTAAAGGGAGAAGTTCTCCTTCCAGCCCTAAAATTTAATGTGGTGTAAGAATAATTTCCATTTGCCAAAGGAAAAATCATTGGTTTCATACTTAAAAGTTACAACATTAAATTTCCCTTACTGAGTACAGTAGCCTGAGATCAGTCCCTAAGTGTCAACCATTGTGTAGACTGTCACTGTAAAGTAATTTTTCAATCTTTCAATTAAGCGCACTGTATAATTTTATGGCTTCGGTCTGCTCACACGGTTCATGCACAACTGTGTTAAACAATGACAGGAGCAGCCTGGAATGAGGAAAAGACTACAGGGAGGATCCAGTCTGACAATGAAGCCGACACAGCAAAGGTAAAAGAGGCTTAACGGCTGACAGACACCCATGATTTTTAATTATCCTTTCCCACGTGCTGATTGTTGCAACCCATCTCGCCCCCACACCTCTCCCTTTCTCTACCCGCATCTTCATTGAATGCCTGCTCCCCCCTATCTTCTCCACATCCTGAAATGCCCTCATCCCTTGTTTCTGTCCTATTTAACTGATCTCCTCCTACCCAAACCCCTATCGAACAACAATAAAAATGTTTGGAACTCGCAGGGTGTTTCCTGACAGGTGGTTGCTCATTCCTCCCCTCTGACTCAACCCTTCTCCTCCCGCTCTGCTCCTGTGTGGTGAGCCCTTCATTTGCATGGATACACCCGCACCCTACATTTCTTTTGTATTTTCAGGTGGTAAGCTCCTCAAGGCAAAGACCGTTTGCCCCTTCACTGTGCAATCAGACCTTTCCATGCGGTAGTGTGTATTCGATATCAATATAAATTGCATGCACTTTGAAAATTAATGAGAATAGTTATCCATAGTAGTACATAATGAGCTTTATGTTATTTTTAGCAAACCTTCTTAGATGCAGGTACATGCCAATAATGAACAGCAGAGGATCGCAGTGTTCTCACTCATGTACAGTAATACCTCTGGAAAACGAACGCATAAATGCTGTAGTGGATATTTCCTAACTTCACTCATTTCCAGGAATTCTGGTATTCAAAACAGTCATAAATTTGGAAATACAACAGAGGATAGAAATAAGAATAAATAAATAAATAAATAAATAATTCTGTTTGTGGGTGGCCACAGGTAGGATTTACAAAAGTAACAAGTAATAGAGTAGCTCTTAGATGCCTATCAGATTTTTTCATCAGTTCAGCCTGTCTTTGGTATATTCAACATGCCAAGAAGTGAGGGGAAAAAAAAAAAAAAAGAAAGAGAGAGAATAAACTTCATAAAATATTTTAGGGACAATCACAGCGACAGTGTGGGTTTATGGGCAGGGTGACAGGTACTCTGGAAGTATTGGCGTACATTCCAGGTTTACTCAGTTACAGCTCATTGAGTATTAGGCACAGTGAATACACTGCTAAGTATAATGACATCTTCCTAACTGACACAGAAAAGAAGACTCTTTCAGAACACATTATCGCACTCTAAAGCAGTCTCCTTTATGATAGTCATTACCTAAATATTTCACACAAGAGATTTATTCTATTAAGAAGCTTTGAAACCTCTATAAAATTAATTATATTTTACTTAAGGTTTTTTGATTGGTTCTGATTAAAAATATGCTTGGTTTGCAATACCTGTGCTTTTTAATTATTCAAATACAGGCTTTTGATTCTTCCATTTCTCTGTCTGATCCATATAGGCTGCTTCCTCTGTATTATATGTACATCTTGTACAAATGTGAATAAAGAAAAAAATACCAGCTGTAGCATGTCTAACTTATACGGATCTTATACGGAAATATTTCAGATGCTGCATACAATATTTGAAGACCGTCCCAGGTGACAGTCACTATCTTACATAATGTCATAATGTTCTAATCTTACCGGTACTTCTCTCTCTCCTTCTTTCAGGCTCTGCAAACTTTCTCACATGCTGAAAGCTAACTTCACACATACATGCAGGCTTTTAGCATCAAGTGCTAAGGTTTAATTGCTCAAAGAAATGCATATGAGTTAGGCACCTTTGGTCTATTCTAGGCACCTGACTTCACAGTCATGTACAGTGTGGCATTTTAGTTTATGAGCATGATCAGTGATTCAGATCCCCTGTGGTTCAGATTACCGAGAACTTGCCTCCCTAAGCTGTCAATGGAAAAAAGTAGTCACAGGATTTGGTCTAAATATTGTGTATAAGGGAACCATATCCAAAGGGGAATATAACAAATTAGCTTGATTCTCCTCTGATGTGTTTATTAGAAGGTGCAGTATGTTCTGTAATTAATAACAAACAGCAGTTATTAAAATCCACATACTGAAGGGGAAAAGAATCCCAAACATCTTCCATTGTTTTAACCAAAACATTTTCACCTTGGTTTGTATACCAATCTCTTTTACATCTGTGAAATCTTTGACAGTTCCATTCTTGAAATATCTATCTAGAAAAGAAATGCTTTCTGGGAACATTGCACAAAGTGATGACATAATTTTAAAGAAAAATAATCTGGCCTTGCATGCCACATTGCACAGTATTGTAAATTATCACATAATCCAAAATCAAGGCTTTTTGCCTTGTCACTTTAAAGGAAACAACCGATAAAAGTCTTGAAATTTAACAAGTCAGAGAAACCAGATTCCTTACTGGAGCTCAGACTGGCTGTTTTAAGGAGGCTGCACAAATTGGTGATTTCTCTGAAAATAATTTCTAGTGAAGGAATTTCCTCAATTGGATTTTCTCACCAGAGGTGGGAGCTGTGAATTTAAAGGCAAAGATAAAAACCACCAGGGAAGAGAAGCAGAAGTCTCACAAAGGAAAGACAAAACAAAACAAAACCAAGCCCCAACCTAGAAACAAACCCAGATCGCTTTAGGGGTATGCAGTTAACAGTTAAAAGCACTGGGTTTCTTTCCAGAATTATTTGTTTAGGGAAATAGAAGTAAGCCACTGTGTTTTTAGGGAAGAACAAACAGCCGCGACTAATGCTCCCATGGAAGACTCCCGTAAGCTGTAAAAGTCTGTGAACAGCTGAGTTTTTGTCCATATGTGTAATTTTGTGCAATTAATCTTTATAACTATGAGAAGAGATGACCCCATAGGAATTACCTATACATAACGTGAAAAGGAAAGAGGACGACTGAAAGGCTACTTCCACAAGGTAGCCATTTGCATGGAGTTCAGAATAGTTTTTCATGAGAAGAACTCACAAGAAAAAGCCATGTAAGAAACTGTGTTGCTAACACTGGTGAACTGTGAGATACTGTGACTTAGCAGTAAAATACTTGTTGTTCAGCAGTGGCTGGACAAGCTCAATGGCTGTTTTAAATGAGGTACAGATCATATCAGTCAACTGTGCTGCTACTGCTGCTGGATTTTGGGAAATGATTTGGAATGAGTTAAAAGAACTGGTGTCAAAGGAACTGTGAGAAAGAAAGCAATTAAACTTGGCACAACTTTTATTATAATCAATACAGAGCTAAATAAAAAATGTGGCTTCTGACACAGAAAGTCCTAAGCCACAAAGCACTGGAAACTAAGGAACTACATAAAGTATCACTCCAGGAAGAGTAGGTAAAATAAGTCTCTGGTTTGATCTAGCACAGTTTTTCTTATAAAGCACATCTTTTAACAGTGATGAGAGGGAAGCAGCACCAGTCAGTGAAGACTTGTATCCAGTAAAACTGATTTTTTACTTACTGCATCCAACTGTGCATGTCAGACTCTAAATGTATTTCATTTGGGAAAGCACTGGAGCTGTTACACTCTCTCGGAGCCAAATTCTGCCCTTGGCTTCAGGCACACAGCTCCCATTGACTCCAGTGGAAGTTGTACAGAAGGAGATAGATTGTGTAAATTAGGCATGCTCTTGAGATAGTGAAGGAAGGGAGATTCACCGCTGAACCCTGGAGTGGGAGTTCACCAAGGGCCAGCAAAGTCAATCTTGCCAGTCAGTCCTTCTCAACTCATCAGAGCAGTGGCTTGCAAGATCCATAAAACAGCTCATGCACACTGCTTGAAAAACAAAGGGATTTTCTCAGCCTTTGAGACAGGCCTTCCCTTCACTCATTACCAGAAGCAGTCCATCCTCAAAGCATTTTGGTTCTGTACTGTCATTGGTGAAAGGTGCTGCTTTTTCCTCAAAACTGCATTCACTCAGATCTGTCCAAGACTTTTTCTTACTTACACTGCCATAACCCACGTCGTCCTGCCACCAGCTAAATCCCTGCTTTTTTCTTTATCCTGTCACTGGTTATTCCTTTTGACTTTGCTTGTTGTTTGACTACTTTTGATTTCTTCCAGTCCTAGAATGATGGCATTTATTTCTTATTTTCCCATAGGTTTAGAGTATCACATTTTGTGTCATGCAAAGTTTAACAGATGGGTGCTTTAATTTGGACCTCTCAGTTTAACCTCAGTGACAGCAGAAAAGGCCTCTAAGCATAGTAAACCCAACTTGCTGCAGTTCTCCCACACCCACCTTCTTAAGCAAAAAAACATGTGTCTGTTCTGAAAATCCAAAAAGTCCCAGAGACCCTAGTAGGCTTGCGAAGAAACGAATACTAGAACTAAATCAATAGCACCAATTCCAGTTTACTTTTTCACATGCTTTTAGTACTTAGATACAAAAATCTCCTTAGGTCAAACCCAGTGAAGGTCAAGATTCTGCTTTCCTACTCACATCCCAGGTTCTGCTTGTCTTGTAGATGAAATAGATATGTTCAGCAAGTGGATGAGAAGGCTGCAGCACTCGGTTTTTTTTTTTTTTTTTTTTTTTCCTGGATTTATTTATTATGTTCTCCTAAAGAAAAATCTTTCTCTTTATTATTTAGTTTTTATTTATAAATATTGTCACACCAAAAGAACAAGATGTACTGTGCAGGTACTTGCACGAAAAAAAAAGAATAAAGTCTTATTAAACTAACCCAATGTAAATAAGTTACAGACTTAGACCCAGAATGGCTTGTGAAAAAGATAAAGCATAATAAAACAGAGATAAGACTGTGATGGAAGAAGTGAGTGACTAAATGACTGAAGTGTGTTTGGCTTGTATGTTACCAGATAGAATTGTATTTTTTCCAGTTGTTTCTATCAGTTAACACCAGTTTGTTTGGGCGTTCCTGCCTCCAACCAGCAAACCCTCTGCAATTTTCAAGCAGGAAAGGGGAGAGAGAGAGGGAAAGATCAATTTGCAGTTGCCTCACAATGGCTGGTTCGGTCTCCAGAAAAACTTCAATCCACCTATTGCTGCTGGCTGTGTACTCTGGCTGCGTTACATGTACACTCAGTAACTTCATAACATCAGTGCTCGGCCTGTTACAGAAAGTGCTTTAAATATATAATCCTAGCAAATATAAAACTTTCTGTAAGCAAAGAGGGAGGTCATCTTTCTCTTGTTTCTTTTCTGTTTGGCAAAAGCAGCCTTCAGTGAAGTATTCCAGGATCCAGTTGTTTGCTTCATGCGAGAAAAATCTTAGAAAGAACTTGAAACATCTTAATGTTCTGTAAAGTCACTGTCTGCCTTGCTGGTGAAATATGGATACACCATCATTTTCCCCATTCCTCCTTGGATGGCTACTAACGTGATCTTTCAAAATATTCAGTCATTAATTACAAAGTTCCTATGAATAGTCTGTTGGTTTCACACATACACATGCAATCTACTACTGAGAGGGTTTTCTAAGTGACTCCAGAGATTTTTTGCACTGGATTTGTGAATAAAATTGCTGAGAGGCAGATCTGTGAGACACTGATATTAGTCCTTTGTTCAAATGAAGACACAGTCACTTTTTGTTATGTCCCTCATACTGAAAATCACCTACCTATAAATCAGATATCTAAACAACAAATTTTCTTACAAATGACATCTTATTAAACCTCCTTATCAATACCGAAGGTTCAAAGGAGTGAAGAGATGCCTGCCAGCCCTGTTTGATGAAGTATTTTCTTGAATTATCAGCTATCAAGGATCTCCTCATTACTCCAAGCCCCTTCTGACTGGCTTGTCACCTTTAAAAATCTTTCGATCCATCTCAAAAAAAACAACAAAAAAAAACAAAACCAAAAACAAAACAAACAAACAAAATCCTTCCTTGATCTCTGCAAATAACCAAGGTAGTTTGGTGGAAGGTTTTTACAGTTTTTTAACTCGTTTAGCAACTCCTAGACATCATAAAAGACCCGCAAATGCCTTAAACGCACAAGGCTCAGCAGAAAGAGGGAGAGGCTCCTGTAATACAAACCATGATAATCCCTTACATTTCCCAATTTACATTCCATATATACAACAAAAAAAGACATGAGAAGTCGCTTCCTCTTCCCATAATCTTTCCAATTCTCTTTCCGCTTTCTAATTCTCTTTGAATATAAGTTGTTTATAAGTTAAGCAAAAGAATGTCAAATATGTTCAAAAGTAAGTATTTTTATTTCACGTGTTTGATCAATTTCTACATAATTTAGAGTATAAATGACAGAATAATGTTACTTGTTTTACTTATTTCTATTTATTATAAATGTATAAAACCTCTGTACTAAGTAAATATATATGAAATTTTATATGAAAGTGGAGGACAGAATTAGTATTTTATGTTATGGGTAAGTAACTACAGTTCTTTATCAGAGGACTGTTAACAAAAGCACAACAAATGTTTTGTATCAGGAAACTTCCCAGATAATAAAGTATTTTTGCAGATTATGTTATACCAAACCTTAAAGATTCGACTAGTTTGATGGAACAATTAATCCCAACAGCTGCTTTTCACAAATAAAGCTTCTTTCATCAATTTTACAAGAAAAGAAAAAAAAAAAAAAAAAACAAAACAAACAGAAAAAAAACACAGGCTTGCAAAGACTAATTCAGATGAATAACAAAATCAAACACAGACTACATCTAGTAAAAAAAAAAAACCTTCTATCAAAGAGTTTCAGCCATAGAATAAGATAATGAGTTAACTGATATTTTCCCTTTTTGAATATTACTATTCTTGTAAGGTTTTTCAGAATATTACTTTAGTGCTTCCCTTCAAAACATACTTCTTTTCTTGTTGATATGGCCGGATTAAGCATTAGCAATTCTTCTGGTGACCTTTTATGTTCATAAGTGCTAGAACCCTGTTGAAGTTCACCTCATTCATTTTGGCTTAATTCCCCACTGCTGATGATTACAGTGGGAACCATTCTCTAGTGGGTTAGAGCAAAAGAGACCCAGGGAGGAAATGTTAGTGGCAGCCAGGTTAATAAGGGGAATTCATACTGAAGTTTTTTGTGGGAATGTTGGTTTTTTCATAGCAGTAAAGGGCAGCACTCAGAAAGCTAATTTGGATAGCACTATGAACACCAACCTGGTCATAGAAATTTACTTCTCTAAGGTCTTTTCCATCTCACTGTTACTGATTTTTTTCTCTGCTTCCATTGTGCATACCATATGATTTGTAACATTCAGTCACAGTTGAGGTCAAATCCTGAGAACAGCAATTCAGTTGAAAAAAATGGATTTTGTAGTCACTCAGTAATAATCTTGGAGCCTTCTGTGGCACAGAGAAACTTGGTCTCTCTGAAAGAAAGAGACTTCTTAGAGCTCCTCTTACAATAGAAACATTGGAATTTTTAATATTTATTGCAGGTCTTAGAAATTCTGTAAGGTGCTTTCCTTCAGATAGGAAAGAAACATAAAGGCTAAGTTTGATTTTTCTTTACCTGTTTATGTGATTTTCAGAAGAGAGAGACACATGATTAATTTCTCAGTAAAGTAAAAAAACCAATATGATGGAAATACATTGATCTATTTGATGGAGGATTGTAACGTCAGCATCACTGGAGAAACGAGGATTATTGATTCTGTTAAGTAACATTTGAAGGATTTTGTTCTTTAGTTTAGGATTAAGGTGTGTCTCGTACAAAAAAAGTGACCTACCAAAAAGCTTGTAAAAAGATTTGAATACCTAGAGACGTCTCTCTGTACACAGATAAATGACTATATTGCAGTCTAGTATAACATATATCTTGCTCTAATAAAGGAAACAGAGTACATTGCATAAAAATTGCCAATAGCAGCATATTCAGTACACCCCTGTTCTTCCATGATTCATAAGGGAAATAAGCATATCTGCCTAACATTTTATTTACAGCATATACTGGAAATTAGCCAAAATCATGACAAAGATGGAATCACCTTTCTAACAAGCTAGCTTGCTCCTGCTGGTAGGTAGGAAGCCTAGGACTAGTGAGGCCCAGACAGTTAATAAGTCCAGTTCATTTGTGACCAGTTAACCATTAATAGATACCACCTGGCTTCTTCTATAAATATCAAGATAAGACCAAAGAAGATGCTCTTGAAAAGCTGTGGAAAACAAGAAAGGGGAAAAAAGTAAAATACTGGAGTCTTAGGGGATTAAACCTAGAAGACAGTGTTCCTGTGAAAGAACTAGAGCAGTAGAAAAGATTGTGTGTAAGCAGGCGGTGGTTAATTTAGGACATACATTTTGAATACTTCCCCAGGCAATTATACAAGCTCTAGTAGCCTTCTCAGGAGTCTCATTCCCTAAGCATGACATCCTTTGAGTTGTCCCCAGGTTGCTATGTGTCAGAAACACTTTCATAAAACAGAACCTTTTACCTACTTTTAGGGCAAATGCTGCTATTTGCAGGGAAAATGCAGAACGCAGCAATTTGAGAGGGGCAGCGTACATTAGGTGTTACAGCACCTCCATCAAACTTTAGAAGGTCAAGTACCTGCACAGCTGGGGTGCAATGCCAATGAATTCCTTCACCAGCTGACGTGCCCGACATGCTGCCTGAGCACTGGCATCTTTCTCTCTTGTGAGTCACTGTTCCAGGTCACAACTAGCTCCATGCTTTTTAGGATTCTGGAGTTGCTTATGCTTTTTTTTGTGGGAGCAGCAGGACCTGGACTTCCTCCATGGAGTGCCCTAGCAGGGAAGACTCAGAACTGAATGTCAGCTGTTCACCACAGATACGTCCAAGTAACCCAGACCGTATGAGGAAACACTAGCCCTTCATAAGCCTCATTTTCCCATTTACTTGATGCTCTCCTCTCTCCCCCAAGAGCTTTTCACTATTTCTAACATCTTCCTCGTTATTCTGAATTCATTCTTCCCAGCAGAAGACAGGGGCTTTCCAGCTGAAGTGCAAGATACAGGTGCACTGGGGATGCTAATCATGTAGTCCTTGTTGGCCTGGGGCCACCTGGCCCTAAAACAACAATCTGCCCCTTTCTAATCTCTCTTCCCTAGAAGACTCATATCACTATCACCACAGGGGTCCTAGTTAGCATGAATCAACATGTACACTACTCTCAGCAAATATCACATTAACTTTTTTCCCTGTTCCAGGAAAAATTAGGCCCCTAAGGCCTCGGGGCTGTGTATTGCTGCAATTTTGGCAACACTGTCCAAACTGGCCCTTCTGTCTATCTCCCGTGCTCATTAAAGGTACCTGAGAACATTATCTGATTATATTCATTTCTGTAATATTAAAGATAGAGGAAGAATCTAGAGAGAGACTGTCTGACATAATTTATGATACGGATCTGTACACATTTTACTTTGCTCTGTAAATTGTTTTCCACTTTCCTCTTCAAAATAATATGCAATTGTGTGGCAGCAGGTAAAAGTTTTCCACCACCTACATTTTGTGGCAAATTCTAAGTTTGGATGTAGTCTCAGAGGAGACAGGCAGAAAAAGGAAGGTGAGAGAACATTTTTAAAAAATATTTCTGGAGGGAACAATTAATCATCTTTTACAGGTGCTCAAAGAAGAGAAGAAGCCTGAAAGATCATCATTCTTTATTAAATCTCTGCAGCAAACTCAGCTGCAATCTCTACAAGGAAAACTGACATTGCTTTTACCTACAGGCAAAGCTACTGTGAGCCTTCACACAGGAGCTTGTGTGCTGTGGTAAATTGAAACACAAATAGCTCTAGCAGCAGGGAGAGGTGTGTGATGCAGACTCGGGTGGGAAGGGGGGCTGGCTTTTCACTGTGCACTTCCAGAGGCTCTGGGTGAGACCATGGACTGGATTCTTCCTTGGGTTCTTCCACTAGCGCAGACCCTGCTTAAATCTCCCCTCAAGCTGAGCAGACAGAGCGACATTGGAGTGTCAGATCTAATCTGACATCAAGTCAGATCAGTCTAGTGCTTCAGATACAGTAAAGAGGCTACATGGGCATAAGGCAACTGTTTACCAGAATTACCAGTTACAAATGATTCCTGGAAAAATTACTTCAGTCGGGCATGTCAACACTAACTGAAGTGATTAAGCCATTTCATAGGCTGTATTCCAGGCCAAAATCTTTACTTTGTTGTTGTTGTTTTCTCTTTTTATGAAAACCGGCCTTTTCAGTTGAGCTGTATATAAGTCCATTCATCTTGTAAATGTTTAGCCTCAATGCACTCCAGTACTGGGGAAAAAAACAAAACAAAACAACAAACAAACAAACAAACAAAACCCAAAAAAAACCCCTACTTTTGAATAAACCACAGAAAGATGAACCCTCCACACCAACACCATTCTGCCGACAAATGTGTAGAATCATATTTTATTACATTAATCCCAGACCCACCAAAACAACACATAAATGTTTCCATGTGGTTTCCAAATAAATCTCCCATATCCCATATTCCATAAATTGTTCCCTCAAGAGATAGAAGCTAAAGAAGGTTAGTCATTTATTCCAGATTTCATGGGGACACCAGACCTGATTTTCCTCTTGGTTGCACGGGCTTTGTGCTCGGGCGACTCCACTGAAGCATCTCCCAGAAAAAAACAGTCACGGGGTTGGTGCGAGCACAAAGCATCAAAGCTACCATCTTTCACCTCCAGACTGAGGTTGTATGCAGATTCCTCTTCCTCTGACATGCTCAGATTACAAGGATCAGGCAAGCATGCTCTGGCAATGGCCAGCCAGCTTGTAGGTGGTGCCTGATGCACCCCGACATGGGCTCCCAGGGCTGCAGCTCCGACAAGATCCCTCATAGACTGTATTTACGCTGGGCTAGTGGGATGCAAAACCCTACTTCTGCCTGTAATTTCAGGCTTCCCTCATATATTCTGTGGGACTATTTGTAACGTTTACTTATAAATGATGAATATTTCACCAGTTTGTTAATGCATTAGCAGGGAAGTAACGCGTGTGAACAAGAAATTCTTACAAGCCTTTGGCTTCTGCAATATAAAACATTGTCTCATACCCAGTCTCCCCACAGACATCATCTTCTGCATTAAATAGTCTAACTACAACTCCCTGAGTATAATATAAAAGGCACAACCCTTATAAATGCAGTGAATACTCAGCCAACAGGATGTCTAGAGTAAAGTTCTTCACAGTCACTCTTTGTTATAACTCATTATAGTAATGTATCACTTTAAGGATATATTCCTATAATTCAAGGAAAAGTTTTCCAGTAGAAGAAAATTCCCTTTGTGGATCTAATGTGCATGAGATAAAGTTCAGAACCTTTATTTGTAATCCGATTATTTTTCTCAACAAAACATGAGCATCTGTATAGTGCTGCATGTAGGATTAATATGTTTCCTGACTTTCAGCTTTCTTCTTTTTTGTTTCTGGAAACACAAGAAATACTTCAGGAAGGGGAAACTAATTTGGCTTGATTTCAAATGGTATGGGTTTTTTCCGCCCAGAAGAACAAGATTTAAAATAAGTGCTGTGGAAATGGTTCTTTGCAAACCTGAGCATGAATACGAACTGTGTCTTTGTCTTTCCTGATCAGGATGGAAACAGAAACATGGACCGTTCCGACCTAAACCCTAAAATTAACTCAGAGAGCACCATTCAAAAACACTTCCTCAAGTCAGCAGGGGAGGAGGGCAATGAAAGGCTTGATGAGAGCTTGGTGAATAAAGAGGAAATAAGGGAGGGACGGGGGAAATGACAGTGGACCCTCAACCCCACACAAACTCTTTTTTAATTCTCCTTCATATGCATACATTGTAGTTATTAGCATGACCAATTTGCAAAGAAGGATTTAGTTGCCTCAAATGTGGATATGCCTTTTGCACACTTTAGACTCCCTAGGCTCGTGCACTGGAGAAAAAGCCATAACCATGCTCAGGTTTTTAACTTAAATATAATCAGAAAGGCAACGGTGAGAACAATATTATCTTAGTCAGCTCTATGAAAGACACATATCATTACAGGACTTTATTTGTGACATTATTACACTTATTTTAACACAGACAAAAGAACGTCTATAATTTCAAATTATTTATTAATATTTTTGTCACTTAAACTGTCTTGGGGTAGGCCTGCTGTGAATAAATTGTAAGGTCAAAGGGCAAGTTGTTTATATCAGTGACTAGACCAGATTATTACACTGAGAAATGGTCGTCACATCCTGTTATTGCTACTACCAGCAAAAACATTGCATGAAAAGAACTAGACAGACCAGTTGCTTGAGTTCTCAAAAGGTTTTATTTTTAGCCTAATGACAAAAATGTCTGTTTGCACAGGAAACCAGAATGATGGATACAAGGGAGTGGAAATAAAATTCTTCATCTAATTTTCAGTGATACATTAAAGATTAGACTCCCAAAGCATCAGAGAAGTGTTTAGTGAACCTTAGAAAGACGACTTTTCTACCAGTCCCCCACCACTCCCCACTTATCTGGTCATGGAAGCTCCTACATACAAATCAAGTCCTTGTGCAAGTCAGAATATTCTCAGGGCCACTCTTAGCTGTGCCAGAGAATAATGATGCTACAGAGAACAGCTGGCATAGCCAGAATAGCCTGTCCTTCCCCCAAGGCGTTTCAAGCTGGCCCTGTGGGAATGGAGGCAGAAAGTGGATAGATGTCTTGCTGTTCCCCGGTGGAGTCTTATGCTGTTGCTGTAAATTGCTTTAAGCTCTTTTCACTATAGTCGTGCAAAAGGTACTTATTTGGGGTTAAGAACATGGATCAAAATGTAATTTGCCTGGACCAAATCATCAATACCCACTTTCCATGGACCTCAGTAAGGTTTCCACACACATTAGGGCCACCTCCCAACTGTTAATGATAGCTCTAACTTCTAGATTTTTTTTACCCAAGCTAGACTAACATTTGAAAAGATGTTGTACTAAGAAAAATGGGTAAAGTCCTGCTTACGCTGGCATCAACAGTAGTTTTGCAATTAACATAATACCAGCAAAACCAGTATTTCACCAAGAGCAGTTAAAATAAAATATTTCATTTCTTTAATTGAAATCAGCATTATACTTCAGTTTTGAGTGTTCAGAGAATGTTCGTTGTTGTTAATTAAGGTACTTATTAGCGCTTCAGAAAAGCCCTAAAGTTTCAGTCAGGAGCAGTGCCCTGTTTTGCCGCAAGTTAAATGAAATGAAGTGGAAAGGACTGTTTCAAAAGAAATACTAGGGATTGCTCATACATTCCCAATCTCCATAAGGTCATAAATCAGAGTGCAGCATCAAGATTGCGTTTTGGGAGGAGTTGTTCATTTTGAGTGTATTCCCAGTGAAGGAACTGGAACGTCCAGGTTTGTAGGCACAAAACTAATGGTTGAGCATTTCTGAATTCCTTTACCTATGTCCTCCATAACTTGATGGTTACTTGATTTAAAGTTGACCTGGAGATTTCAATTAAGCTGGTACTTGGGGAATTTCTGTTGTTTCTATCTTGATTTTTTTAAAGAGCAAAATAGTGAAACTTGCTCATTAATTACAGATATGACTCTGTTTATTGTGCATCTTCATTTTCTTTAGAAAGGAAATGCAATTCACCCTCAGCCAAAAGCCTCCATTTGCTTTACAAGAGCCACTTTATTGTGGAAGCAGTGATGCCAAGGGAGGAGATATTTCTCCCAGCCTGACATAGGGAACTTTGGGTGTGCAAAAGAGACAGATACAGATCCGTGCTGTAGCTGGCAAAAGAGCAGAGGAGATACAGAGAGGCTGGGAGCTGGGGGAAGGCAGCTCAAAATCCTTCTTAGCTGGTAAAGGAGTTTTACAGTGACTACATGCAGCCTTGTCCATTCAGTAGCGGAAATAGCTTACACAGGATCTTACATAAACATTTACAGAAAAGAGGGGAACCGTCTTCAGCAAGGCAATCCCATCCTGCTTTTTTGCTCTGCAGTTCTTGAGGTTCACATGAGGCAGGTGTAAATGACACGTATGATAAGTGTCTTCCACTGTATGGGACAGACTTTCTTAAGACATGCCAAATTTTCCAAAACTTCCAGAAAGACCTAGGAGAGAAAGGAAGAAGATAAGTATAAACTATTTGCTCTTTAACACCATATTTGGGCTGGCTGAAGTACTCAAGCAATCTCATTCACACCAAGGGTGAGGAAGGGGAGATGTTAAGTCTTTTTTCAAAGCTCAGGAAGTGATGGAGAACAAGTGCTTTCTTCTTGTCTTGAGACTTCAGGGGCTGGAGAGAAAATGGCCAACACTCCCATCTTGATCCCACTTTGACTCAGAGGGATGAGATCATCCAGCAACAGGTATCTTCTGTGTGTTTTTGAGAAAGCAAACTGAAAGAATGAAGCTAGAAGAGCGCAGCAGTTTTATGCGCTTTTTTCTTTAACAACTGAGTGACTGTGGTTAGCTTGTAAATCTTAACCCTCCTCGCTTCATTTAAAAGATTGAAAGATACAGGGATACGATGATTAACTGGATATGTAAGTACTTCATACACTGGAATATTTATCATTAATGTTTATTAAGTAAAGCCATTTGAAAGGTATTTTGTGGAGCTAAAGATAAGACTGACCTGAAAAGTATGCAAGTACGTTATTTCAGCAGAGAACCTGAAACTAGTCAAACAAAGAAGGAATTCCAGAATACATGCAAACAGCATAAATCATTTAAAGCCAATACACTGTGCTTATAAGATCTGTCTGGTTTTAAAAGGAGAATAAAGGGAGAAGATAAAAGAATACAAGGAAGAGGAAATAAGATCAGATTATTTGCTTCCTAACAGCAATACTTTTCTGTTTCCTTACCTTTAAGCTCAAGCTTAACTTCTAAGCTATGTCATTGAACTGCAAGCATCAGTGATGCCTCAGGACAACTGAGTGATCAGATCACGTGGAAGAAAGCAAGTCAGGAGGGACTTCTGAGGACAACATGACAGATCTCAGGAGCACAACACCCTGCAAAGGACATATGGAACCTCCATTAGTTTTTTCTCCTCCATTAAACAACTTCAGAGATACTTTTCCTCTGTTTCTCTGAACTATGTGGTGTCAGTCCTGCAGCTAGTTCTCAGTTATCTGAAGATTTTAGTAGGTAGCTTGTAAAATCAAGAAAATTTTCCACCACAGTCATTGAAATTTTACCATGCTAAGATAGGTCATCTTGTCATCAAAGTACTTCTATAAGATACATGGGTTTTCTCTGATTTAAACCCAGAACAAATACTGGTTGAAGCTAGATGTCAATGCCAAAAAATCAAAAGTTCAAATTCCAGAGACAGAGTATAATCCTATCATGAATGAGGCCTATGTGTTGTATTTCTATAGCTAACTTGGAGGTCTTGTTTTACCAGTGCTTTAATACAGTGCCTGTATACATTCTCATGCCAACATCATCTCCTGGAATTCAACTGTTTTATATTTGCTTTTCTCCTAGGCCTGGGGAACGGTGTGGAAGTGTCATAGGTTCAGCTGCAGCAACAAGGTATGAAGAGGAGGCACTATAAAGAGGAACAAGAGGTGGGTGATGAAAGATGAGGTGCTGGGGCAGACCTGCAAAGAGTCCTGAAAGCGCATCTGCAGAGATGTAAGAAGCCACACGATAAGATAAAGTGAACAGTGTGGGATAAAGAAACAACAGCTATTAAAGAAGCTGAGATAAAAAGAGGATAATTTTGAAAATTAATTAAATATCCTAAGGGTTAGGCTGGAGGAGGAGGGCAAAAAAAAAACCTTAGAGAAAAAAAATAGAAATAAAAATAAAAGAAAAATAAGAGGAGGAGGAGGTAAATAGCAGCTGTGGAAAGGGTTGGAGGTACCAATGATTAGGCAGGCGATGCATGCTTTTTCATTTTGTGCCAGGCTCTATAAATCTTCCTTGTTACCCTGAACCCAGAGGTGTGGAAGCTTGAGTATAAATTCAGAAGTTTGGATATTTTTCCAGATCTTACCTAAATCACAGAAACCTCCTTATATAGTATAACTTAGCCAGAAATAACTTAAGTATTCACTTTTTCTCATGCTACTTAGCACAGCTGGACGGATTATTCATCCTCAGTAATACTCATAGCAAATACATATTTTTTTTTTTCTGTTTGAGAATCATTTGCGAATAGGCTTTGAGACTGATCTCCAAAATGTGAAATGCCTCTTGATCCTGTTGATTCCTCTGAGCCTTTTTTTTTTTTAATGTAATTACTGTCTGAAATTAAGATTTTGCACAAGTTAGGTGAGTCGACTCAAACTTTTCTCAGCATCATCAAATGTGGACTACATTTGACTATAAGCAGAACATGAGGAAACATGTAGAGGTACAGCCTCAGTCCTTCAGCTGCTCTCTAATGTCAGCTTTTCTTTCATAGGCTATACAGTAAATGTTGCTCGAGTGTGACTGATACCTGCCGGAGTCTGCAGAAAGCCTGAAGCAGAGGCTCTGAGGAATGATGGCACTCAATTTCAAGAGGAGTTAGCTAAGTTGTTTTAAACATCAACAATAAGCTTCTTTCTGTACAGTTCAAAGCATGTTTTGGAAGGAGAGGAAGTATCTGAACATGCAGATCCACACAGACTTCTCTGGGTGTCTGTTCATTTTGGTATGCTTTTAATAACACATGGGAGGGGTCAAGGGTGAAATTGTTCTTATTTTCCTAAAGGGAGGGTTCAACTTTCAAAGGTTTGGGAAATGCCAACTTGGGGGTTCAGATACTGTGCAATTTAAGTATTCATTGCCTCCTATTTGGAGCATGTTATTGGTTAGCTAAGTCACGGGATATTCTTCCAGCTCACTAATTGGGTTAGTGTATCCTTTTAAACAGAGGAATAATGAACGCTCTTGTTTGTAAAGGAATAGCCTCGTTCGCATGCAAATACGGGTATTCACAAATCAGCCATTCCTCAAACCTCCTCAGGAACAAAAACCTTTCTGTCTGAAACCGCAGGAGCAGCAGATAACAAGGGGCCTTGATATGGATAGATCAAACAGCCATTTCAAATTCCTGCAAATGTGCATGAATACTGTTGTTCAATATTCATCCAGTTCTGGCTTCTCCTGCATTATGGAAAAGAAAACAAAAAGTTAAAATACGATGTGAAGGAATGAAGAGTATGAAATGGTTGTGCTTTCCAAACCAATTCATGTGTTCTGGTATAGTACTTTTCAGGTTGTTGCCTTGTTTTTGAAAGACAAATGATTACAAACAATAAATTATGTAAAACCACTTTTTGGGATTCATTGTTTGTTCAAATTGGACATAGCTCAAGCCCAAACAACAGATCCAATAATCATGAGGTAATCCATAATTTCAGATGCCTGAAAATTCCAGATACACACTATGTAAGCAGATGAGAAATAAGACTTGCCATCTGAAGGTTTACCAGGAATTCTTCACCGATTCTCCAGGAGTCCTCAAAGAATGAGTTATGTCCTCATCTGGCTATAAAAATAGCTGTTTAGCCATGAAGTATTATGCAAAAGTAAGTGAAAAGAAAAGAGCCTTGCAAAGAGTGACAGCTCCAAGGGTAACTTGGCTCCCTTTCCTCACTCTGTTTTTATAGCTGTAGGAATTCCTTATTACATTTTCTCAAGCTGTCATCAGAGCAACAGAACCTGCTGTTATTTGGGTTTCTCTTCTCTTCAGATGGAAAGAAAGGGATGTAATAAAGGTAGGTCATGAGCAATAGGTTGTAATCTATCCACAAAATGGCCCCACCTTGCCATTTGTTCCCTTGTATTGTGTTCGAACAGTCTCCCGGTAAATATGTCTGCTTCACATTGATCATCACTGATAGTAGCCTCCCTAATAGTGGTTCCATCTTGACAGAAAAATGGTAAGCACCATTGTGCTCCGATGTTTTTGTCTCTTTCTACAGCCACTGCAAAACAAAGCTGTTAATTTATCTGACGAAAGACATGATAGTGAATGTTATGCACAACCCAGATGTTTCTCCACTGATTTCTTAAATAGGAGCACATAATTGTGATGATTGGGAGGCCATTAATTCAAACTACTTGTAAGCAAAAGAAAAAGAAGACCTCAGCTTACACGTTCGTTGTGACAAGCTTCTTTGCGCGAGATGTCTTTCTGCTCAGTTTTATAAACCTAACCAGTCAAATGATTCCCCCAGTTCTTCTCCATCTGTTTTCTCACAACAGTGTTAATGTTCACTTAAATAAGCATAGCAGCATTAACCTTTTGAACTCTTTGTCTCTCGACTCTGCTCAGATCAGATTTGTGGTCTAGAAAGTTGACTCTTCCCTCAACTTTGACAGATTTTCTTATTATCCCCTGCTGACCTGTAGAGAATTGCACTGGCTCAATTCCTGAGGCACCTACAAGTTTCAGATGGACTCAGCCTCCCTATCTGATTGCCTGTCATGAGAAGCGTCAGTGGTATGCTTTTTATTTCAGTTTATTCCCTTCCTCTCAATAGATATAATTAATTCTTTTACACTCTTGTGCTTTTCTTTTCAGCAGGCCTTGCATATGACATTTTCATCCGCAATGCAAAGAACACTTCAGAAAATCTGTCTTCAAAATAAAACTTTGACATCACATATAACAGCAACAAGTGCATTAATATGTGTTTTATACGGATCTGATTTTACCGATGCTGTCCACAGTAAATTGTATATAAGTTGCTAAGCCATTACCTCTGTGATTCAATCTTTCTATTTGCATAGGTGCTATTAGTACTGATAACAAAGACTGATAAATTAGGCTTAATAGAACAAAATGTTGATAAAGATGACTACTCTTCATGCATGAAAACTGTGGAAGGAATTTTGACTCTATTTAGAGCAAGGCTGAAGTTTTGGAAAGTGATATTCAACACAGAGGCTGGTAAGTAGCTAAAAGCATAAGCACATTAAAAAACTAGTTTATATTTAAAAAATACATGCACTGGTGACTCTCCAGTAACAGTCCAGGCACATATTTTTAACCCCTACTGCAAACATGACATAGGTCAGCCACTTTACACTGACACAGGTTCATTTATCCTCTTTCACCAACAGCTGAGCTAATATGAATTACATCACATTAACAGTGCAAGTTACCGCAAATCAGATGGCCTGGAGTAAATTGGGGTGAACTCTAGACCAAGAAAGAGCTTTTTAGATAGGATTGGTAGTGCTGTTTGAGTTCTGTTCAGACAGAGCCAGAATTCTAAACACTCGGAAAGCTACAGGTAAACAGTTGAGGTATGACCTTGGGAAACTGTTTAGTGGGGAATATAATTGGAAAGAATGCTTAGAATATGGAGCAAGGAAGCTGCTATCTGCTCAATTTCAACCCTGTTTGCAAAATGTACCTTTGGTATACTCTTACAAGTGAACAGAAATAAGAATTTGTCATCTGAGGACAACAGTCAAAATAAAGGCTAGCACTAAATAGAGAGATCCCAAGAATGTGACACAATGCATAAACAGTAGCAGAAAAAAATAGGAAGTTCTTCACCATTTTAGTGCAATTATCCTATTGTAACAGTTTCTATGTTTTATATTCCCTACGGTTTTTGCTCTAGTCTATCTGTAGCCCCTACTGCAAACTTCTCCCCTGCCCCAAGGTGGGCTTATTCTGATGAGAAAGAGCGGTGAGAATGACTGTACAGAGATGAGAAATGCTGAAATTACACACAAAGTTGAGGTTGCTTAGGTGAGATCATCAGTAACTCGAGGATTCGGGAGGGAAAATGCAAGCACAGACAGGAAAGGGCAAATCCAGGTGTGTGGGGGTTAGGGTGGTGAGGTCCCAGCCTGGAGTCCCAGGCTGAGCTGTCAGAGTCATCAGCGGTGACAGTGGCACCTCCCGGCTGCTCGGGGGCCTCTGGGAGAGCAGTGGGAGCCAGCCCTACTCCTTCCTGGCCAGTGCTGGTCTGGGCGGCAGCAGCTTTTTGGTTGCCTCATTCATCGGGGTGATGAGCACACAAGTTCTTAGCCTAAAACGTACTGATTCCTAGCTGTCTTCTGTGTGTGCTAGCCTGTGAGTAACTGCTTTACACAGTTTCATTGCATGCATTATTCTTGCAGAATGTCTTTGCATTTCTCTGGAAATGCCTGGCAAGCCAACAAAAGGAGAGCTGTAAGGCAGAGAAGGAGCAGAGAAGGAGCAGTGCCGTGACTTCACCGTTAACCTAGTGCCTGCCGTGTTTCATGCAACAGGGCAGCAGGGCTGACACGCTGCAGGAGCACTTGCTCCAACCTCAGCACTTACAGACCCCTGGCATCTCACGAGGCCCAAGAGGACCTGTTGCAGACCATGCTGATTTAATACCGTTTGCACAGACGAGCAGCACAAATGGCACAGTTTAGCCCCTAGAGTGCAGAGTACAATCCTCCCCTATTATGCATAGCTGCTAAGATGCGAGTCAGAAAGCCGTTCCTTGAGGAGCAGCAAGACAGCTTGCATACATACAACTTGCCATACAACTCTCTGTTGGAGCAACTGACAGGGAAAATCAGACACCAGTTAACTGAGGCACTGATCCAAAGCCCCTTTAAACATCTCGGTGACTCTCTTGAAAATAAGATGTAGGAGCTTTTCAAAAGATTACCCTTAATCTGTCACAGTGTGCAAAACAACTTAATACATTTATCATTTTTTTTCAGCTAGTGAATTCAAATCCCCCTGCGACAACTCAACTAGCAAGTCAAACTTCTACATAGCAAATACCTGTCCTAAAATTGCAAAGGGTGGGTCCTCTTGTCACTGCCTGTCTTGCACATGCCAGGCTTCCTATCAACGGGAATTTTGCCACCGAATCACACAGCAGGAGCACTGGGGGACCAGTGGTCTTTGTGCCTCTTTGAAACCTTTGTTTATACTACTGTGTTTGATCTAGTCACCTCTCAAGCACCAGCTGAGTCACCCTCAAGCACCAGCTCAGGTGAACAGACACAAGCTTACTTGTTAACCTGGACCTAATGCACCGTGGATTATTTTTAGTCATTTAGCAATAACCTGGACCCAACGCACTGTGGATTACTTTTAACCATTTAGCAACTTATCTTCTCATGTTATGCTGAAAGCTTATCTTCTTAGCAAAGCAAATGAGCTGTCTTTTCCCCTTTTAGTAATGATCGTCAGCTTGTGCTTTAAACAACAACTCATCTCTCTGTCAGGCTTGTAAAAATCCTTGAGATACAGTGCAATAGAAAGCTGTTTTGTCTTTCATTTTATATCCCGCTTCCCAGAAAGTATCAATATTTGCTTTTCAGACATACTGTTTGGGTATTAAGGTATTTCCTTCATCGTTCTCAAAAGCTGATTATTCTAATACAGCTCAGGAGAAGTCTAGTATTTGCCTTCTTTCAAGTCAGAAATACACAGAGCTTTATTTAAAAAAAAAAAAAAAAATCTGTTAGATCATTTGGTATTAGATATATTCAAACCAAAGTCACCTTAATACTAAAAATCAAATTGTCAAATATTAAATGCTCCGGCTAGTGACTATTAAAGAGCAGTAGTTGCTTTGGAGTAAGTGCACATTTCTCAGTGGCCAGCTATAATTTTTCTGTGCTTATTATCCACCTGAGCATGGAATTTTTAAATACCTTGTTCTATTATATCCATTCTATTACACCCATTCTTTCAGCTATTTCCTTGTAAAATTAGATTTGTGCTAGGTTTCTCCCCCTTAAAGCAGTGAACCAGAGAACTGCAGTAATCTCTATAGCCTCTCATGCTGTATTTAACTTTATATATGTATTAGATATAGATTAACATCTTGTCTTGGAGAAGCTTATGTTTCGTGGAATATGGCAGTTTCATTTAAAAAAAAACAAATCAATATACCCTTCATGCTTTAGGAAAAATGGGAGGGTGTTTTCAGTGTTCTCCCTCACAGGCACAATTCCTGAGCTTTTCCAGTGTGACTGTGCTAATGGAACCATGATGATCATTGTTTTTATGCTGTAATGAAACCTCATTGAACAAAATGGCTTTTTTTCAGTCATAGAAATCATTATTTGCAACCTACTAAAATGTGACAGTATGAAACTTCTTCCAATCTAACAGATCTCTGTAGATTTAAAAATTTAATTTTGAGTTCAAGAACACAATCTCCAGGAGAGAGAAGATTCCATTCTGGAAAACTTGTACAAGCCAGGAGGCACGCCATTTTTTTTTTCTTACCAAAGGAAAAAAAAAAAAAAAAAAAAGTGGGGAAGAAACATAAACACTATGTAATTTCACCAGGCGGATATGCTGCGCTCCGGCCCAGATGGACACAACAACCTGTGATGAAGCCAAGGTAATTAGACCAAGCCCTTATCTTCAGGCCCACTGCGAGTATGGTGGGAACGTAAGGCTGCCTCTGAATAAGCGGATGAAGATACGCCAACGCCAGGTAGAGAACAAATAGCAGTTCACGGCCAGCCAAGGCAAGGCACGGTGAGGCTGGTGGGGTACAGGAGGAGCGGGGCAGCTCCCCTCGGGGGAACCAGAGGCAGGGGGCCACCGCTCCTCCTCGGGCTGCAGCCCTCTCCTCTGCTCGGCTCAGCCTCTCTTGCTTCTTGGCAGCCGCTGCTGCTCCGTATTTTAGGTTTCTGTGCTATAGTGCAAGAAGGGAGGGAGGAGGGCACTGGGGAGAGAGGAGTGGCATGACGGGACCACCCAGGTACTTTTCCAGGTGAGGAGTGAGGGGGAGAAGAGTCTATTTGCCCCAGGACCCAAAACAACTATTGGTGTGGGCTCTAGCATCGCTGCTGGAACAACCAGATCTGCAAAACATTAGTAAACAGGAGGGTTTATTTTTCTTTTTTCTTTTTTTCCCTTTTTTACTTAATTTCTCTTTTCTTTTTTCCTGTTTTACTTACTTTCTCTTTTCTTCATCTTTTTCTTTATTTCTTTCCTTCCATTTTTTCTTCCTTTTCTTTCTCTTTCTCTCTTTTCTTCTTTCCTTTTCTTTCTCTCTTTTTCTCTCTCTCTTTTTCTTTCTTTCTCCCTCTCTTTCTCTCTCTCTTGCTCTTTATCTCTGTTCCTGTGTTTCTCTCACTGTTTCTCTCACACACACAAACACACACACAAACATATGTCACTTCTCCAAAG
Organism: Podiceps cristatus; assembly: GCA_000699545.1. Lineage (NCBI taxonomy): Eukaryota > Metazoa > Chordata > Aves > Podicipediformes > Podicipedidae > Podiceps > Podiceps cristatus. The sequence continues at coordinate 644 of JMFS01025797.1, read as the reverse complement.
AACATCACTCTGTACTTTAAAGGCAAAAAAGACCAGGGACTCTGAACAGCATCAAACACTGTGCTATTGCTCCACTAGTTTAATTCAGAGATGCTCCCTATAGATAAACTGCTGGTTTTAAAGCATACTTTCGTAAAGGGTTCATTGCAAAACAAGCCAGAGTGTGCATTTATAATATCAGTTTTGGGGCAGGAAGTGTCTGAAAACAGCTCTTCTAAACATTCACAGGCTACGGTAAATATTCATAAAATTGGATTCTTTAACATAGTGTTCAATTGCTAACAGAATCTGGAGGTAACATTACCTTTGTTTTCTGGTAAGTTTAAAAGACTTTATTTTCATAATTTCAGTCATTATGACGGTACAATCTAAATTTACGCTAAATTTGCTGGACATGTTTACAACATATTTACAACAACGTAAGTTACTGCAGAAACAAAAAAGTAGAGAGAGTGAAAAAGAGAGCATAATTGTAATAAATTAATAAAATTTAATTTTTACTCTTTTTTTTTTAGCAGAAATTTCTCATTTCAAAAACCTTGTAGTAGCAAAATACCTGGTCAAAATATATCATAAAGTTTATAATAAATATAATTAAAGTAATATGCCTTTTTGTACTGGGTTTGCCTGGCGAGGTTTGGGTA
>JMFS01025763.1:0-14437 GCA_000699545.1 Podiceps cristatus | reverse complement strand
TTACCGTTTGGGGTTAAACCACGACAGTACTTGAGGTAGCTACTTGTATTTCTTTTTTAATAAGCCATTCTCAAAAGCTACTGCAAGAGCCAGAAAGTACTACTGAAAGTTCTACCATGCACACCTGTATACAATTTAACTATTTCTCTACTTTCTGGACTCTAAAGGTTTAGGTCGTGCTCCATATTTTGTGGGGCAGGATGCACTATCAAGAAGTTTCTACTGAATTAGTAATTTTATTTCATTATTTAACTATTTTAGTTCTATCCTCAAAATGATAAACACAAATTCATATCTAGAACTGTTACATTCATGCTTCATACCATGCAAAAGAGACTAAATTTTGCCACTGATCTGACACACAGAATGTCATACCAGCTTTTGAAAACTCAGTTGACTCTACAAGTCAGCCAGGACACTGAGAGACATTTCTCTAGAGAAACTGTCGAGACAGAACATCTGGTGCTACTAAAGGCCCAGAGATTGCCTTTACACCATTACCTGCTGAAGGAAGAGGACAGCATAGCTCATCATAGCTGGGTGGTAGACAATATTAAAGCTGTTTTTATATTCCTGCACTGTGGTTTTCTTCAGCAGTTCATCATCCATACGAAGACCTTGAGGATGAGTATCCTTCTGGAATGCACTGGATGTCCACAGACAACCCACCATAGCTGTTATGTACTGGTTGTACTCTTGGTACGTCTGGCTACTGAACTTGAATTGCCGTATTTTCTGAGGGACAGGAAAACAAATCAATAAATAGCATCATCAAAGCAGTTGTGTGCTTCCTCTTATACTTAAAAGAACGCCATCAGAACACCTCCTCTCCATTCAACCCAACTAAGGTCCATTTTGGCACATAGCAGATTTGTCCACAATACCTTTTTATTCAGTTCATTTTCTTTTGCAGCCACTAAGTTGGTTCGATACCTGAAAAACAAACACACACACAACAAACACACATACAGAAACCCCACAAAACCCCCCAACAAACAATAAAAACAACAAAAAAACACAAACAAAAGAGAAAGTTAGGTGCCTGTAAATTTTTACTACCCACCAGTGTTGAAAAAAGCTGCAAAAATGTATTAAGAAAGCTTATTTCCTCCATAAGAGAGATCAAACTTCATTGGTAAAAAGAGAGACATGAAAAAGAATTCAAAGGCCCTTTATCACTTGGCATAGACCCACCCTTTCCAGGCAGAGTAGGGAGACACCTGATAATATTAATCTCTTAAATGATTAAGACATGACCAGTTTGCCTGGGACCATCACCCTTCATAAAGCCAATATGTAAGAATTGTCACAGGGCCTTAAAATCAGCAGAAAAATGCAGTGTATTTTTAAGAAGAGACTTCCATTCACTAAGCAGAGAAACAGAAGCCACCGGAAGTAATGCAACTTGACAGTTGTTCTATATATAACAAGCACTAGCTCCTCTTATTTCCCAGAGACCATCCTGTCATGTTAATTACCCTGCAGACTCCTTAGAGAAAAAGCCACATCGAGAGCCCTGTGCCAGCTGTCAGCAATTGGCTGCTCTTCTCAGATGCAACCACCGGAACTAACAAGGCCAAGAGGAGCAGCAACGTTGGTGGATCCTGCAGAGCACTAAACACTGCTGTCTTTGGACCTGCGGGCAGCATGAGGCAGTCCCAAATTCCCATAGAGTTTGAAGATGGCAGAAGTGCTTCCTACTCAGCACATTACAGAACTTGTAAGGAAAAGTTCAAGTCTAGTGGTCAAAACATAGCAGTGAGAAGTTGTATAGTTAACTACTAGTGATTCCAGCTAGCTGACTGACTTTCTCCCAAAACAATATGGGAACTCCTTCCTTCATATATCAAAGATATAGAAATAATACTAGGAAAGAGGTCACAATCCTGCTGTTTTGGCTAACAGACTGAAAAAAGAGTAGGAACTACAGTTATAAAATCCTGTATCATGAAAGCTGGGCACAACTGGAACTTTCTTTGCATGATAAAAAAAAAAAAGTAGGTTTCAGATTTTACAAAGTAATTTCATTTCCAAAAGACTGAAAGAAACTACAAGGAGTCCCTACAGCCCACACCCTTTGTAGTACCTGTACATAATGTAGCAGAGCTGATTCAAGCTGACAGAGTCCATGCTGAGAAGCACTGGGTAGAAAACTCCAGCAGGAGGCATTATCAACAAAGGCAGATTGTACCTCAGATACATGTCACACACCTGCAGGAATGAAGCAAACCCAGGCAGATTATTACTGCCATTAACAAACCCCGAAGCATCTAAGAGCAAAAAAGAGCATGACATTGCATTCCAGACAGCTCCATCAACTTCACCTAGAAGGGAAGGCCAGGGAGAAGCAATTCTATTTCTTTCCTTCTCAGTATAGACATCAGTTCATATCTCTGTCTCTGCTTCAACCATTTAAGTATACCACGTTTTGACATGGTTACTTGCTGAACCAATCTACCTAGGCCCCTGTAAAAAAGCAGCAGCCATTTTTTTTTCTGATCTTTTAGATCATTCCGATATAGGTAGCTGGGATTGCACTAGACCTGACCTTGTTCCTAGCCTGGTTTGCTAATACCAGCAAGCCAAACACATCATACATCTCTTCCAATTGGGAAATTAAATCTTTCTATTTATCCTTGATGGAATTGCATGAACACATGACAAAGCTTTTGCTGTGGTTTAACCCCAAATGGTAAGGGGACCATGCAGCGCTCACTCACTCACCCCTCCCCTCCCCTGGTGGGGTGAGGAGAAACAGAGAGAGCTCGCTCGTTCACAGGTTGAGATAAAAACTAGAGAATAGGCTTAAATCTATTTGATGCTGCTTAGTTTGTTTACAGGACAAATGGGGGGGGGATATATCACTTTTTAAGGGAACATTTAAGGAAAAAAATCAGGATATGTCATTTGAAATTGAACTGAACATTGTTCTTTTCTATAAAATAGCATTTAAAAGCATGTTGTCCCATATTGTTACTTCCTCCGACTTAAGAGCAACCACTTTCTAGCAGCCTATTTAGTTCTGCCTATGGATCCACAGCAGCAGCTATCACCTGTTGATCTACCAAGTATTTGGAACATTCTTGCGTTTAATCACAAAGTTCTGTAAACTATAATGAGGGAGGTGTTTCCATGCTTTAGCTTAAAAAATGCAAATGGCCTTGGAGTATTTGGATTCTGAAAGCCAAAATGAATGGGATACATACAGTCTCATAGAAATCCAGGATGAAGTACAGCAAGAAAGTAGGATTGTTTTCCAAACGCAATGCAACAGTAGAGAGCCATCCAACAAAGTGGATCAGTTCAGCTACCGCGTTCACTAGTCCAGAAAGGGTGGTATTCCTGTAACAATGACATGATGCAACATTAGTATATACACCTCTTTGCAAATGACAAAAAGTAAAAGTGGTAAAAGAGAAATTGATGCTAATCCTTCTGCCCCATCAAGTATTCAGCAACATGCATTTGTTCTTCAATATACCCAATAACATACTGTTACCAACATTATTACAAACATGAACCAGCTGTCAGTGTTACAAGGATTTTGGCTTCTGGACATTTCAGTTTTCAGTGTCAATAGAAGTACTTTTAAAGAAAGAAAAAGAACAGGATTGACACGGTAGCTTACAATATAGCAGAAACATTACAGGATTATTAACCTTCTAGTCGGTCTATATGCTAGGTAATAGGGCCAGGATACATATGTAAATATACTAGCCAACAATGCACAAAACACTATTGCATTTATTTCAGACAAACTTACAAAGAATGGACTTCAGAGTCAGACTCTGAATCCAGATGAGCCATGTGCCAACTTAACCAGTTCTGCAACAGTTCTTTCAGGCTCTCAAGAACACTGCACTGCAAGAGCCAAAAAGAAAACAGGTTAACGACAATTTACATCAGTGAATAATGCTAAACAAAAATTTCCATGAGAATTGACACATACAAGGAAAGATCTCAGGATCACAAAGAGGAGTAAGATAATTGCATGTCCCCTTGAATTGAATGTATGCATTATATAGCTTTTCCTGGAGAATGAAAGTTTCAAATACTGAGTTCAAATTGCAATGAAACAAACCAACTATTTTCATGTGTACTATCAGGGTGGGGGTTTTTTTGTTGTTTTTTATTTTTATTTCCAGTGCCTCAGTTTAATTCCAGTCAAAAAAAAAAGTTAAAGGCACTCAAATTCCCAAAGAAGTTACATTGTGAGTATATATTTTACCCTCATTTGGACATAGACTTCCCCAAAAGAAGTTCCATATACAATCCCTCAGACTGCTACACCTGACAGAAGTGTAGATAGCAATATCAACTAGAAGTAAACAGCCACTGTTCCCACTTAAATTACCTTAAAGTAAAGGGAGGACGTGAAAAAGAGCTGTGCCAGGGGATCATAGACATGTGACTTCATTTCTAAAACAAATGAGAAAGCAGTATGATATCTGGCACAAATTCCATCCAAGATCAGACACTGTCCAGCTTCACCCAAAGGATCTGGAACACATACCAGGGAAGCTGCTGAGGGGGATCCAACTCACAAGTCTGAGGATTTGTGATCGGCAGCAGAAGCCATCCCAGAGAAGAAGGCTCTTGTACAGGAACTCTTCACAGGAAGAAAATCCCTCCTATAAAGCAGAAGATGAACATTCAAAAACTCATCTCGTATGCTTGCACCTTGCCATGCTCACTTCACCCTGGAGAAATAAAGAGGCTTACAACCTCCATCCTGCCATACAGTTCACCAGGACATTGAAATTATCATCCACAAATTATCCTTCCTGCAGGAAACCATCTCCAGGGTACTGACTTACTATAGGAATATGGATTTTTATTACTTGAGACACTGTCTCTTCTCAGAGATACTACAGGAAATAGGTAAGTCCCAAAAGTACTTTAAGGGAAGACTTTGTGAAACCTTTGGCTTCCACAAAACAGGCACTTACCTGCAAGAAACACTCTGTCTTGTAGACGGTTTCCAGGAAGTCCTTGAATTCTTCTTCATATCTATTATTATCAGCCACACACCAAGTGCATTCTAAACAGGAGAGTATTTGAATATAGTTGTAACGCTCTGTCATTATCACTGTAAATCTGAATAGCAAAGTACCCCTATTGAAAGGTGAAAAGCCTCAGACATCCTTTACCTCCCTACCATGCAAGGTAATACTAAATTCCTACCTTCCTGAAGAGTCTGTCCCATCCAATAGTAGAGCCTCAGGTAAATAGATTCATCTTTGACGCAATTCATGTAGTGAAGCAATAAAGGGTTTGTTAGCACTGAACCCATCTGGGAAGGAAACTGAAAGAGATATCAAGAAAAAAAAGAGTTATTGAGTATTCACATTAGCAAACTGACAGAGAATCTCATTCTGTTGGAGTTGTTCAGTCTTTTTACTGGCAACAAGACCATCTCCAGGACTCATTCACCACCCTCAGGTAGGACTAGATGCTCTGTTAGAACTAGACAGCCCACACACTATTGACATATAAACAGAGCATAGAGGACTATCCTTTGATCTCTGAAAATGTTCAGTGAGCTTACCGAGATGTTCCTGAAACTCACCTCTAAACGGTGGATATTTTCTAGGAGATGAGAAAAGGTCTGCAGCTGTTCCACTGGGAAAGACTCATTTGTACTGTACAAATCAACATGATTCTTTTCCCTGTCCTCTTCTAAATGAATTTTGTTTGTACTGCTTGCAGGTATAATCAACTGGGTATTCCATTTCTGTAGAAACGATACACAAATAAACAGCAATGACTCAATTTCCAATGCAATCAAGTACACTTGTGATCAGTGTTCCCATAAAGACTCTGTTTTGCTAAAGAAAAATGTATCCAGGCTTTCATTATAATGTGAATGATGCATCTCTATATATGTAGCCCACCCTTGACAGTGCTGAAATAAAGCCTGACTCCCATTATTTGCCATTACTCATAATGAAAACAGCTGCTTGGCACCTTCTAGGGTCTACACCTTAGACCCATAACCTACCCTTTTTCGTGACTGAGGTTGAGCTGTGCCTAAAAACATTGGCTGGGACACTACAGAGCTTTCCTGGTTTCTTCGCCTTACTGTGTTGATTGCTGCTTTCCATGGGCCCTCTGAATTCTTGAAGTAAGTCTGAAAACATAAATCAGACATCTACACAAGAAGCCAAACTAAGACAAAGAGACAGAAAGATCAGTTTCTATTCTGATAAACATCACCACAGTGATGCATTACACTCAACTCTGCTTGACAGATCAAAAGGTTTTCACAGCACAAACTCATCATTCCTCAGTTTCATTACCTTTTGACTATAGTTCAACAGTTAGGCTTTTATTTCCTTCTGAAATTATGTCCCCTTTTTCAGAAGAGCTCTCCTCAACACTTCTGATTTATAATCTTCATTCAGATCAATAATCAATTTACTGAGTAAATATCAGGTATACATTAAAATAAGACATGACCAAGGTATGGTTATGTAAGTTACTGGGAAATCTACCTGAATTCAGCATCAGTGATAACTGCTAAACAGAACAATTCATTGAGTAATAGAATTCTCAAATTCATGCAGATACTACAGTTAAAAAGAAAACTGGAAAAATGAACCGAACACCTTTTCTGCATAAAACATTTTTTGCCACTTCAACTGCAACCAGTCTTTAAATCCTAATCAAGTGCCACATCATCACAAAGGCATTCACATTGGTTTGGGCCTAGATAATCAAGGTGTTATTATACGTTAACAGTGTGTTCATAAAAACAACTGAAGATGTATTTGAGTTTTAGTTGATATTTACTTCTGTGCATGCCAAAAAATGTAAATTCTCCAACAGATGACTGTGCAGCACAATGCAAGCAAAGTATAAACTTCTAGAGCAATCTAAGTGTACAAGCAGACTGAAATAAAATTCTTTTATAGAAATACAACTTGCCTACATATAAATCTTTAAAAAACAAACAAAAATCCAAAATACAACCCTAAGTCTATCCCATTGAAGTACCAAAAGAAAAGTTGAAAAATTTCGGTCTCGCCTGCTGCTATTTTCTATGATATATTCAGTTTCTGATACATATATTCTACTTGGTCAAAGGGCTAAGCACACACACTCTCTAAACATGGAATCATTTTTTTCTGTTACCTTGAGGCTCTGACAAATCAGCTTACTGTATTTTTCCCCACTTTTTTTTTCTCTTTCCTATGACATAGACATTCCAAGTTACTTACTGACTTCCATTGTTATTTGTACTTGAGAAAGTCAGCAATTTTGACAATGCCTTGTACAAATAAGACAGTTTGTTTCCTGAAGAACTTAACATTGTGTGAAACAAGTCAAAACCAGCAAGAACACCAAAGGGACAATTAAAGTAATTCTCATAAAGGTAGGTGCCATTCCATTCCAAATCATCTCATTGTGCTGAAGAGGAAACAAAACAATAGCTTAAATGGTGAGCTCAGTACAAATACTGTCCTAAGTACTGCTTCCAAAAAGATTAAATCTAATTCCTTACCTTCATTTTCCCTGGAAGGGTTATGGTCACCAGCTCAGGGCAGAAGAGTTTGTAAAGTGATAGTAAAGCCTGCAGATGAGACTGCATTCCCTGTCAAATAGCAGAACAAGAAGAAAAACACATGGGGTATATTTTCAATATAGAAACTGAACACTACAGAAGCAAAAAAATCCCAGTGACTACTAAAAGCTTTCTAATGCTATATGTCAGTAAGCAACCACTGATGAACCTCAAAATGAGAGGAAGAACAGAAACTGTATCAATAAAATACCATAGGAAAGAGATTGAAGAAGGAACTTTCTGAAGTCCTAAGTGTAATAAAAATTAATTTAACTATCAAAACTATGAAAAACAGTCTTCTGCTGTCTAAATGCTCCAAAAGCATGTTACTATAGCTACGTTTTTTTCTTACAGAAAAGGGAGCAAGATCCTCTTCAATCTTATATTTCTCAATCATTTTTGATACCACTTGAAAAAGGAAGATTAGAAAACTAAAGATGGTAATAGATAAATGAAGCTGCCCTTGCTTCAGAGATTTTACCACATCTAGCCATAAAATGTATAGCTTTGTGCATGTCATTGCATGTGCTCACAAAACACAAATTAAAATTAGGGATGCACATGTAAGATGCTACAAAGACTACAACCTATAATTCCAAGTCTGTATGCTGCCCTAAGATGCTAGGCACTCTTCTCAATCCAGTAAGGACATTAGTCTTACAAACTACATTATTAACCACAGTTCAAACTCTAAAAGATTTGAAATAAACTCACCATTTTTGCTTGGAGGTCAAGCAGTCTCCTAACGCGAAAAGGCTTGACTGGAAATACAGTTAAGAACGTAATGGATTTAAAAACTACTGTATCAGACATTTAACCAAAAATGAAATCACTTTTATTATAGAAAGTCACATCAAAGCAAGCAGAGCCTAGAAATATGACTGATTGGTTGATAGACAGGTTTTCAATTCAGAAAACCTGAAAACACAAATCAGGTTTAACTACCATTCATGCTTCCTTGCCTTAAAATGCAATATATTGGCTAGCCATTATATTATCTCCATTGGAAGAAAAGGCACTGGGAGCAAAAAGAGTAAGACACAAAATGGTATTCCATCTCATACAATTTGAAAGACTCACCACTTTCTTTCCTGGTCAGCAGGTAGAGCACATGGCAGACATAGGGGCACTGCAAAGAAAAGACAGCAATGAACTACCCTGATGGTGCAAACTGCAAACCAGAACACACTAAAAGCAACATACAGGCTTCAGAAGCTAATATTCTTTCATTCAGCTGGCTGCCTCAAGTCATCACTGCATCCCCATTGGGGCAGAGTACACCTTACTTCCCTTAGGAAGCAGCAAGTTTTTTTACACATCGTGTATGTCAATTTTATTTAGAAACATTATCTGCACTACGACCAGTCCCTATAGTAATCAAGCTATTCAGTGAGCTTGAATCTTGTTTTTTAAAACATGATCGAGATATTTCAGGAGTCAAAGTACAATTACACTTTCAAAAAGAAAGGCAAATTTGAATCAAAATAATTTATTAGAGCTTCTAACTACAGTTGAGGCTGTAAGGGTCTTAAATTAGTTTCACATGAACTCTTGTGCACTTTACCATCATGTCTGAAAATGTGTTTTTAAACATTAAGAACTTAAATCTAGTTTTATAAAAAAATTATAACTAATGTTAACTTAAACCCATTAAAAACTTTGCAAGAAATATAACTCAGAACTTTGGGAACTTTAAAAGTCCTAACCACAAAATTTCCTAAACTGAAAGAATATTAATAATTTCATCTCTGTCTAACATGACTGCCAAGATCATCTTAATATGAACTGAATCTAAATACTTCAATATTCCAGCACCTGGATTTTACAGTTACCATATAGCAAAAATTTCCTGATTGCTTGTCTCATTTAAGCTACATTTCAAATTAATTAAGTAGAACAGCATTTAGAGTTTCTCACCTTTAAGCAAACATTCATCTAAAAGTTTTGGGGTGGGATTTTTTTAGTGGCTTTGTTTGTTTGTTTGTTTGTTTTGGTTTTTTTCTAAAAGTTACACAAGTCAGTTTCTCCCTAGGAGCAGGAGACTTCACCCACTGTTCTCTGAGGTCAAAGGCAATCCCAGAGACCACAGTGTCACAGCTACTCTTAGGAATTTAGACAGAACATACTGTCACTCTGTCTGTGATGCAGAACAGCAATTCTTGGAAACATATTTAAACAATGACACCATAGCACTGAATCTAAAATAATCCTACAGTACTTCCCTGTTTCTGAATCTAAAATTACCCAGCCATCTTAAAAAAAAAAAAAAAAAAAAAAATCCAGCCATGAGAAAATCATCTCTAACCAACTGCTACTGCAGACTAATTATAGCATTAATATGCATACTACTAATGAACATTTATTTTGTTGATTTCATACATTCTTCAGCTCTCCTTACCAACTTCTCATCTTGCAGGAAGGAAAAGAAGATACCATAGAGGGCATGAAGTTGTTCCTTGTGATCAATGAAGTCAAACACTGTGATTAGCCATCTTAAAAAAAGTTGCTGCAGACAGGAAAAAATTACATTATTACATTAAGTGATGGGTAAAAGCAAGACAGACCAGTCACTCCTCAATTTAAGAAACAGTCATTAAGGATACATGAAGGTGCAGACTACTTAGAAATGAACAGCAGGCCATGGACCAAGACTCGGAGCATGAGCGAGAGCACTGAGAATCTCCTACCTAGCTGACCTTGAGATAAGCAAATATGAAGATAAAGACAAGCATCAAAGAAGCAACTGAAGTCCTGTGTTGGCTCTGCACGAAGTTCTTAACAAGATGTAAAATTACTAGGACCCTTGTAAGCATACATAAGGAACCACAGTACCTTCAATAAATGTCTCAGTATCACTTGTGATCTGAATCCATGACTTCAGTCGCCACAGATACATGCCACTCTCAACGACAACCAGATAGCAACAGATAAACAGTACAGGGATAATTCAACTGTGGAAGAAAGCCTGCCAAGAGCACCAATTGCCATATGAGAACTCAAAAGGCAGCTCAGATCTGAATGTGCTAACCCTCATATAAGATCTGAAGGCCTCTCACTACAAGAAAGACATTGAGGTGCTGGAGCATGTCCAGATAAGGGTAGCAAAGCTGGGGAAGCGTCTAGAGCACGTCATATGAGGAATAGGTGAGGTAATCGCGGTTGTATAGCCTGGAAAAAAGGAGGCTGAGGGCAGACCTTATCACTCTCTACAACTACCTGAAAAGAGGTTGTAGCAAGGTGAGTGTCAGTTCCTTCTCCCAAGTAACAAGTGACAGGACAAGAGAAAACAGGCTCAAGTCATCCCGGGGAGGTTTAGATTGGATATCAGGAAACATTTCTTCACTGAAAGGGCCGTCAAGCACTGGAACAGGCTGGCCAGGGAAGTGGTTGCATCACAATCCCTGGAGGTTATTTAAAAGATGTGTAAATGTGGTGCTTAGGAACATGGTCTAGTGGTGAACTTGGCAGTGTTAGGTTTATGGTTGGACTTGATGATCTTAAAGGTCTTTTCCAACCTAAATAATTCTATAATGTAAACCTTTGAGCAGACTACATGAAGATGAAAAAGACCATTTTGCTAATTTTAAGTCATACTGCCACAGCAAAGGTACACAGAACATAAGGGATACCTTGCTGAAGTTGGTTAAGAATGACTCACATAGCTGAAGTATTTCACAGAAATGTTGGTGGAGAAACCATTCCTAAGGCATTCAGAGATACAAGGCAAGCAGGAACTGCACAAATTTCCACTCACTTAAAAAGGGTTCCTCAGTTCCCACTGCCGTTCCAGCAACTGGTGTGTCTGCCAATGTTTCTAAATGACAGTATCTTGTGTAAGAACCTTGTATATTAAAACCTCAGGACTTTGCTTCCTAAAAATAATCTGTCCTCATCATTCCTGTGCAGAAGCAATAACTACTGTAAACATTTACTAAGTTACCTGGATGTTGCCTGAGCATTTGCTGACACAGAGCCAAGATACAGATGTAACCACAGAATTTTCTGGTATTACTGAGGCTGGAATCAAGCTCTTCAGTAAACGAGTATTCACTGTATCAGCTGGAAAACAAACAATTTAAAATAAGTCGGTGCTCATTTACCCAGTGCTTTGCAGCAGTTTGCAGCTTAGGTCAAAATGCCATCTGGACAAGATTACTCAGAGCTTCATTGCTTAAAGTAACAGTAAAGTATAAGTAAGCAGGGACTTGACTTTTACCTCAAAAAAAAAAAAAATTAAGACTATTTCTTTCCCGATTAAAGAAATAAAATGAAATACTGAGTATTTTAGTACTGAAATAGCCTTTAGACTCTTGGCAAGACAACCAAAAGAAACACAAATTTCTGCTAATATTAAATGATCAATTATTTCAGCAAACAAGTATACAACTGTCAGCCAAACATCAGCAGATTAGCGTTCTGGAGATAAGCTAGTAATTTTAAATCAAGAAAAGCACTAAACTACTTGCATAATGGGGAGAGAATCCTGTGTGCTCCCCTTGGGTTGGTGAGAGAGGAACATTTAGAGGTTTTTTCATTGAGTATTTCATTATTTAGGAGTATAAATGGTGGACACCATTTCTAAGAAAACAAGATAAGGGCTGCATTGATGCTGCTGAGTTGATTCTTAGGATGAAATTTGAATTATAGCAAGTTTCACTGATACAACGATGTCAGTTTATTCAATTATTTTGATCTTGGGGAAAAGAAACCTACACAGTTACAACAAGGAAAAGACACAATGGTTGCTAAGGATATACTTTAAGCCTTTCAGAGACCTGCAATTATGAACAAAGGAAATAAGTTTTTCAAAAAATGTTTTTAACAAGCTTTAATATTTTTATGAGTATCAATCCCCTGTAGCAAGAACTAAGGTTATTTTTAGCACGAACTCAGAAATTACGCTGAAGCATGCCAGAAGGGTTAACTTGACGCTAAAGCACCTAATAATACAATCACTATAAACACATTCCAAGCAGGTTTGAACACAGAGGAAAGAGATGTTCACAAAAGACATGCTAGCAGTATATGAACATTTTACCAAGTTTGCCACTGAGTGCCACGTTTAGCAACACATCAAATCCTTCAGGGGGTAGCCCTCTTTCCAGGGCAATGCTTTCCACAGTAGTCAAGTGTTTCTGCAGAACACTGCTCTTTTTCAGTGAAACACGGTCTTGAACTGGGGGAGAGAGGGGAAAATATAAAAACACAAGGATGAAACAACTTCTGAACTGAAAGTGAACTATTTTAAACTTCTCTGAACTGTCCCTAGATATATTCCTTTTTGTTGGGTACTTTACAGAGTAACAAAAAGGGGAAAATCTTTTAAGATGTTACAGAAATTTTACAAAGCTCAGGCATCATAGAGGGAAAACAGCAGGTAAAATTAGATATTTTTTATTATTATTATTTAGTTATTATCTTTTCATTCCTAGGCAGTTAACCTTAAAACTGCTCTTACTTTTCTCAAAGTAGCTCAAAGCTTGCTCAAGGGAGCCTTGTTTGCTGTCATTTTCTTTAGGAGACTGATGATCCTGGACACTTTGTTTAAGGTCAATTCTCCCTCCTTTTTGCCATGCAGAGAGATTAGTTTGATTTTTACAGTGAACTTGCAGAGGCTGCTTTTGGGTCTTAGAACTATGTCTTCGATGCATCTTTTCAGACTCCTAGCTGAGGCTGGAGAATTTTATTGATTTGTCATGTGAGTTCCAATCCTTCAGTACGAAGAGGCAAGAAAATAGATCAGCTTCCAACAGCTGAAGAACATCAGAAAGCTGGTTCCCTGCAAGAAAAGTAAAAAAATGTTTTCCTGACAAACAGATTTTAAAAGAATCCTGCATAACATAACAGAGTAACTTCAGAGGAAATCATTCAGAGCTGCCCATCCCCAAAAACATCAATGTATTCAGAAGATGCACAGACAACAGTGGATCAAAACTCCATTCATTCTTTCATTAAAAGAGGGAAGAAAAATATTTGTAAGTAAAAATTAACACAAACTTCTTTCAATTTAAAAATTATCTGATAAAATTTTATATAATATTTTGACCCCAAAATTAACATAACCAGAAAGTTAGCAAAACACTATCAACATTTTTTCCCTAAGATTATTTTGTGCATTATCAGTTTCATTACTTGCATTATGCATGCCAATGAAAATCAGTCAATGGTTGAGATTTTCTGCAAGGTAATGCACAGATTTGAGAGGACTGTAACAACACTTTATTTTCCTATTTTACAAAAATGAGATTCTTCTCCAACTTTTCTACCTAACAGTTAGGATTGAAAAAAACCAAAAAAAACAAAAACAAAAAACCACGACATTTTGGTAAACTTCCAAGTGAAGCACAAGAGCTACCAATACTGTCTAGCTCTGGGTGAAATACAACTGTGAAAAGTGGCATTTTCTCCTCAATATGCTGGAGAGATCAACCTTTTACCCACAAAATGTGAGTTTTTGCTACAATTTCCTGTATGTGGTAGAGTATACCTGCATAACCCTGGATTGCTAGAGCCTATCTTTTGCTTCTCAGCTTTGCCGACACAATAAAACAGAATCATTTTCAGTTCCCACTTCCTTCAGATGATAAAATCATCCCTATAGGTTTGTTTGCCACTAGCTTCCCTGTGCAGCATACCAAAAACAAATCTCTGGCTAGCTATGTCAAGACCTCCTGTGAAGCACAGATATACACATACAGGGCATTCACATTTACAAATGAAATCTACTGACTTCAGGTGAAATGTATCTCCTCAGTATTAAAGGACAACACCAAGCACATCAGAACTCCCACAAAGGTGCTTTGCATGACAATGACTGAGATGCTTCAAAACAGTGAAAATTCCTGATAGAATCATAGAAAGGTCTGGGTTGGA
>KL260993.1:608-16643 GCA_000699545.1 Podiceps cristatus | reverse complement strand
AGTTGTTGGTAGTGGTGATATTTAATAAGCTTTTTAACTAAATATAATTTAGCACAATCAGGAAGGAAATTAAAAACACAGATGTCTGTTAGGTATTAAAGAATGAAAATTAAATATTGTTCAAGATATTATAATTCTTATTTTTAAATAATATTTTTACTACTATTTGAATAATTTTTCTTGATGCTAAACATTCTATAGCCTCAGTTTTAGACTTCACTGTGCATTTATTTAAACATTAGGTCAAAATAAGTTCAGCACTGACAATAAACTAAAGTTAAAAGTGCATGCATTAGCCAAACCCCAGTTTCAATTTATGATCATGTTTTAAATATTTTTTTTTCCATGGTTTATATTCTGATAGAACTGTTATCTATATTTACCTTCTTCAATATCTAAAATATACATGTTTATTCTTTCTCTCCTTGCACCTTACATTTATATTGAAAAAAGAGTTGAAATGCATACATTGAATAGCAGAAACTCATGCAAGCCAAAGTAATTATCGTACAGATCTGCCTCCAAATTACTACCATAATGAAGTATTTTGCTGTATAAATAACAAATGCATGCTATTTGTCTGAAAATCCAGTGCTACCTCTGGTTGTGAATGAATGAAAGATAGAATATATCTAGAACTACAGCCAGCAATTTTTCTTCCTTACACACTAAAAAACTCCAAGGGATAGATTTATAACTTGAAGATCGAGTAACGAGCAGGTTTCCAAATATTTTCCTTTTCATACCAGTCAAATATGATACCTTTGTTACTTGCCTATGATAAACACCTCCATACTAAAGCATTTATGGTATATTATTACTACCTGTTGTTAACTCTTGTACCACTAGAAAAACATAATAGAGTAACAAGAAAGCAAAAAATAGACTGTTTACTTGTGAGCAGAAAGGAACAATATTTTCAGAATGAAGATCCTGTCAAATGGCATGCTTGTTCAGTTCAGCCTTTGAGGGATCCAGCCCATTAAGTTTTAAAAAATGATGCTCAGTATAGATTTGATAACTGAATTACCCAGGTTTAGAAATTGCCTGTCACTTCAAAACACTTCTTTGTCTGAAGAAAACAAATACTCTGCAAAACAACACTTTGTTGGTAACATTCAGGGAGAGAGCTCTGCATCACTTATATTGGGAACATCTTTGGAAGAACAACTTTGTGTACATAAAGATTAGAGTAAGTTTTATAATAAAAAAATAAAAGCTATAAAGAAATCCATGGCAAAATGGCAGTGGCAAGGGGCAGTAGTTGCACATTGTGACTTTGTAAGTTCCGACTGGTCATCAGAAAAACTTTTTTACCAGCACAACAGCAATGGAACTAGTTGTGCAGAAAGGGTGAGGAACATCCACCCCTGGAGGCTTTCAAGGCTCACTAGACAAAGCGACAGCTGACCTGGTATAGTGTTGGCAATAGACCTGATTTGAACAGGAGGTTTGGATAGATGACCACAGGTAGCATTCAATGAACATTTCTATGACTCTATTGTTACTAAAATTATGGTAATTTTAGGTGTATTCTGCATAGCTGCATACTGCTTAGTGTGTTTCCTTTCCTTTTATAGTCAATGGGAACAAACGGCTCTTCAAAATAAGTTCTGATTTCTTTTATCTCTTTTCTAAGAAGGGATGAATTGTTCACTGGACTATGGTGGCTACAAATAAACCTTAGGCTGAGAACTTGAGATGTAGATGACCAATTTCAGTCAAATTAGCCCCACCTTCTCCGATTATAAAGAAAACATACTGTTGATTTTGTTAGGAGCTGATGGCGTGCTCATGAATTTTATTCAGTGAGTGTTTCAGGTAAACATCACAAGTAGTCTGGAAGGGGATGGAGCTTTAACAACGTAGCAGATGTTCCTAATGAGTTTCACTCTAATACTGCTTTAATGTTAACAGTAATAGAAACACTACATACCAGTAATACACAACTCAAAAAAGTTAAAATCAGAGCCCTTTCACTCTTGTTCAGCAATTGCATTTCCTACAATTTTTTGAGAAATTTTAGCCTAAGGAATAAACTAAGAAATTTCTCTTTAGCCTATTCATCATTGGCTTTGTCTGTAGTATCCTAACCTATGTGCATACCTTGATGTGGGTTTGATGTCTATTTTTGCATACTCAAATCTTCAAAACTAACCCCCCAGATATTGAAAAAGTAGAACTCAAAATCTGGACCCAAACCTGGTAATCTGGATTCTTTCCATATTCAAAGCTACAGAAAACTTACTTGGTCTTCAGCAAAGACAGTAAAACAGCATTAATGACTGCTATTTTTTAACAAGAAGAAATCTTAAAGGGAGTCAAGAAAGAACTTAAAAAAAAAAATCCACTTTAACTAAAATAGGCTTACATATTGGTTTTCCTTGTAGACAGAATATTGATTCTGAAAAAAACAAGAGTATGTTTTTCTTCCAAGAGGATGTTCTAAAATCTCATTGACCGAATGACTTCTGAAGTCCAAATGAAATAAGAAAGAATAGATTAGGTGTTTCAATGCTTTTCATGGGTTTCAATGTGGTTTTAGAATTATTTTTCACTGCTTGAATTTGTAAGATTTCTTTACCATCTTACTGATACTCAATTCATCTTTGCTCTAAGGTACTTATTTTAGACTAGGTTGATTTAAATTGGCTTGGTTTATGGTTTGATTGTCAAAAGTCTGCTGCTTAGGTAGAAGCATTAAAAACATGCTCATGACACTACAAGTTAGGCAGATGAATGTGTTACCAACTCACACATTAGAGGCAGATTTTCCAGAATATGTATATGCAACTGTAGAACCAAAAGAAACAATTATGGATAAAGCTGATCACCAGAAAGCATAGTAGGTCATTTCCATCTTTAAACAAAGGGCAGTCAAATGAAAAAATATGACTGAAAAAATAAGAAAAATTAGAGGTATTTGGATACTGAGTCTGATATAAGAAGAAATAGCATTTTACCATAGGAACTTAGTTACAGAAGGTGAATCAGAAGTGAGTGGAACTCTGCTGATGAAGGGGACAGGTTCTGAACCAATATGGCTTTATGGTTCCATTAAAATTTAGTTTATTATTATTATTATTATTATTATTATTATTATTACTATTAGAAAAGGACTGCTGAATTCCTCATGTCCATGTCTCCAGATGATGACTTAAGTCATCTGAAAATGCTATCACATTAAGTTGAGATGCATTATAATATTTTTCAATTTATACTGTCTTCCAGTGAATTTGTTCCCGTCAATACACTTTACTGATCAGATTGTGCTGGATTACCTAATCAGCAACAGCTTTAGGTACTATGGTACCTTCCGAATATTGTTAATCTTTAGATTGTTTTACTTGGAGTACCATACATCTGGAATGCACTGATTCTGTTTCTTTGTGTTCACCTTCTCTTGTCCTCCTTTGTATAAATAATAGCTAAATAGTTACAGAAACGAAATGCATTTCTTTGTGAAAGATAACGTCTCTATTGCCTGCTGATCCGGATTTGAGGCAGACTGAGTTAATGAGACATGCACTTCAGTCTTGTTTTTCTCCAATGTATCTAAATGGTAACCATTATAGATCTGTTTACTTCCTTTCTTTTTAGCAGTGGCTCACCTTTGACACATCTTTCAAATTACACCACTTGTCTTTAGAATCCTCCATGTTGCTGTTCATTTGGAAGCCTCATTTATTTTTAAAGCCCTATTTTGACAGATTTCATGCTTTTAAAAGAATTAGCTGCATGAGAAATTGATCCAACTTACATTTATTCTGGCACTGACTGAAATTCTTCTGTGACTGACAGGTTACATTGTATAGCTGTATTTTTTTACTTGCTTTATGTTTCCTTCAGCTACTTAAAGCCATTCCTCCACCAGTCTAGACTAACACGTGCTTCAGTCTTTGTAGTACTCACGTTGATATGAAAGAATTTGGTTCAAGCTCTTGTTTTAACTGATCAGGTCAGAGAGTATCTTATACATGGCAGATAAATTCCTTGGATAATAAACCAGTTTGGATTGGAACATATTTATTGTCTTTCCCCATCACTCTCCATTTTGCACCAAAAGTGTATTAACCAAAGAATGAGAAAATAAAAATCTGTAATACATGCAAAGAGAGCCTGGATTGAGTCCTGCAAAAAATCTGAAAGAAAAATATGAGTACATTTTATAGGTGTAGTAGGTGTTCATAAACTGTCACAACTACTAGAATGAAAGATTTTTAGATTCCTTCATCGTTTCGTAATGTTCAGTTTAACCACTCTTTGAAAGATATGTTCCTTAGGGAAAAAATCTGAGCTTTCCAAATAACTATACAATTCCTGATTATCCACCATTTTAGTACAACTAATTAGGATAATGAGAATGTTTTGAGGCGGGAAAAGAATCCCACAAAACCATGAAGAGTCACTCAGGAAACAGTCCTGCTGGCTAAAAATTAACCTTAGTTATGCTGAAAAAATGCTGAGATTCTTTTATTTTGTTTATTTTATTATGTTTCAGCCTTGTGCCTCTTCACAGTTCCTGATTCCTGGTGGTACCAGAAACTAAAGAACTGAAAGTAGAACCGAAGCCCTGTTTGTTTTTACAAATCAAACCCTCTGAAATTAATGTAACAATTCTCACAAGGAAATCTAATCCTCTATTCCACTACAAAGCTAAACTCCTGTATATAAAGCTATATATATGTTTGAGTCACATTACTTGTGTGAGCAATTTTTAAATATATAGAGATTACTGTCAAGATCATGGCCCAGATATAACTGATTCAAAAGGCTCATCAAGAAGGTTAGGTTTTAGGTACCTGTTTAAACATTTTTCATCATTTCCTCTGAGCCCTTAAAATTTAGCAGTCTCTGTTTTGAAGAAATCTTTTAATTTTCATGTCTCACAAGGTTTAGATGGACAATCTGTGCTCTAAACAGAACATATTGCCAATTAGTAACTGTAGAGAAATATTGCAACACATATACAAAGGAAAAAGAAAAGTCCTTTTTTCTTTTCATCTTACTTTGTACAGAACCTCTGTGACTAATGTTACTCAGACTATCCAGAGCTAACCAAAACAGGGCACAAAAAATAAACAATCAGATCTTCGTCCGCTGGCAGAATTGATTTCCTTTTTATTTTCTGGAAAGCTAATTTTCTCCTACAAATTGCCTTTCAACAACCACCTTGGCCCACTAGGATTTCTTCTGTGCCTGCTATTACATATTTTTATCTCTATGTTCCCTGTGTTGGGGATTTCTGGCAGACATCACAAGCTCACCACCAAATGGATCAGTTTCATAAATATGGAAAGTGAATACTTCGTGCCACCACAGATATGTGGCTTTCATACACTGACATATTTTTACATCTCTTTTTGTTGTTTGGAAATCTTACTCTGCTTATATTCTGAGGTGTGCAGAAACTGGCAGCCGATTTGGGAATTCTCACTTGTGCTGTAGTTAAAAGACCTTTCAAGGAGGCCATTAGGGACTAAAGTGCCAGGATCTGTTTCACTGTACAACTAAAACACTTCAAAGATGAAGGAGATTTATCAGGAAATAATTGTTCTAATACAGAACTAAAGATTGACAAGACAATTATGAGCATCTAACCTCACTTTCTGCCGTCTACAGGATGTTGGTTTTCACCCAGTTATTCCCACATTGAGCTAGTCTATTTGTCTAAGCTAGCTTGAAGCAATCTTGTAGGAAAATTTATTCTTGATCTGAGGATATAAAAAATATATAGACTTTTCCAGTGGTTAATTTCTCCATTCCTCTTGATTTTAAAATAGCTATCTGTGCTGGTTTTGGCTGGAGTAGAGTTAATGTTCTTCATAGTAGTTTGTATGAGGCTATGATTGCGATTTGTGCTGAAAACAGTGTTGATAACGCAGGGATGTTTTCATTACTGCTGAGCAGGGCTCACACAGAGCCAAGGCCTTTTCTGCTTCTCACCCCACCCCACCAGTGAGGAGGCTGGGGGGGCACAAGAAGTTGGGAGGGGACACAGCTGGGACAGCTGACCCCAACTGACCTAAGGGATGTCCCACACCGTATGATGTCATGCTCAGCATACAAAGCAGGGAGAAAAAGAAGGAAGGGGGGGAACATTCAGAGTGTGTTTGTCTCCCCAAGTAAAGACAAACAGACGGTGTTCGTCTCCCCAAGTAACGGTTACGTGTGATGGAGCCCTGATTTCCTGGAGATGACTGCCCATGGGCAGCAGTGAATGAGTTCCTTGTTTTGCTGTGCGTGGCTTTTGCTTTACCTCTTACACTGCCTTTATCTCAACCCACAAGTTTTGTCACTTTTCCCTCCTGATTCTCTCCCTCATCCAACTGGGGGGGGGTGGGGAGGGAGGGTGTGGAGGGGTGTGAGCGAGTGGCTGTGTAGTGCTTAGTTGTTGGCTGGGGTTAAACCATGATACTGTCCCCACACACACACTTCCTCTCTTTAAATGTATCTTTCTTGAACTTCGGCATAATTACTCAGTGGTTTTTTTCTGGAAGATACTTTGGTACTCAGAAAAAATCACTTCTCAATCTTCTTTTGGTTATTCTAAGCTAACTGAAAACTCTTCAGGGATTTTTTTTTCCAGCTTTCCAATACCTTGTGTAGTTCTTTTGGCATCCAACATGATTTCTAACCCCTTCTCAAATTTAGACACCAAACCCACATGTTTTATTTCTGTCTGAGCCAAACACTATTATGATGTAAACTAACTAGTCTTGTCTAGTTAATTCCTTTTTTTCATTGTATAAACAAGTCTCATACACAACTTTATGACAGCATCAGACTAACAATTTCTATTCAGAGATATATATTCAGTGTATGCAGAAATCATTTCCAGAAATACTGATTTCTATGATGTGCTCTTGTTTTATAAGTATAGTCCTCATATCTTGCTTATAGGTGTGTAACTTTTTATTTTATCTAAAATCCTACATCAAAATCTCTTATATTTGACAATGGTTTTGCACTGAAAATTGCTTCACGAGATCTGTCAGTTATTAATACTTGATTTAATAAATGTAGGCTCTACTGACATATTTTTATTTACACAACAGCTCAGGAACATTCATCAATCACAAAATGAGATTCTTTCACAAAACCTGGTTTCTAACAAGGCAAATATATTCCATTTCTTTACTTCATTACTAACTGATTCCTAAAATATAAGTAATCATGCTCTGTTTTGACAGCCTTTGAGAACTCATCAGTACAAAGTATTTGAGGTTTTTGATTTTCAAAAACAGCTCCTACTTTGGTGACCCATACTTTTATAAATGTTTACAGGTTTCTAAAGGTGAAATTAAGAATTCACTTAGGCTTCCAAAGTTTTTTGGCACCTTTGATTTCTTGTTTTCATTCTTTACAAATCTAGATTTAAATAAAGTAAACCTATTTAAATGATTTGGAAAGAAGCTAATCATCTCCACTTGGCTGTGAGTCCAACATTTTGATTTTTAGTTTTCTACTAACTTCACTGGTTAGCAGGCTATCAGAAAGACCCTACAGAGGGAAATTATATCTTTTTAGCATTCAGTTTTGGATGTGGTTTCACATGGCAGTATGAAAATTTAACAAAATTATCATCTTGGAAAATCAGCTGCTATTCTACACAGTACATTTTGTAAAATTAAGTATATTTTCAGTAACATGTGCATTTTTAGCACTTTTAAATCTACTGAAAAGATGCAGAAAGAGAGACAGCTCCTTTTGAGACAACTGAAGTGGTAATATCAAAGTGTGAACTAGTATGAAACTTTGTGATGCATCTGTGCATCAACAGCTAAAATATATTAAAGCACTATATATTTTTTCAGCACTATAAATGCCTCTGTTAACTTTTGTGATCACAATTATTTGAAAAATTCAGAAGGTCTCCTACTTGTGTGTCATAAAGTCTCTATCTTACAACTTGTATGTTGTGCTTTGTATGATTTAAAGAGAGCATGAAAATGTATTTGCTCAGTGCCTATACAGTTGTCACAGCTGTAGTACTCTATATTGCTACCCTAATATTTTTACCATTGTTTTTCAACCTTCTAGCAAAATATATGAATAGAGAAGAGTAAAATATCCATGGAAAATTAGTCAGAAAAATCATCTGTGTTAATATGTTTGTGAATCTTGTTAAGTCAACCAAGTCTGAAAAGGCTGCGAGTGAAACATTGTTGGTAATATTCTTACTTCAGTTTCCCTGAGCTGCCAAGACTAATTGAAAAGCAGGGGCTGGAGGGTGAGGGCAGGGCCCTGCCAATGCCTGGGTTGCCCCAGCTCCTGGCTTCCACTTTGGGGCAGCCCCCATCCCTCCTGTTCCCTGTCAGTGTATGCCTAGTAGCATACTGTTGCTGTCATCTGTATTTACCAAGCTGAATATAAAAGCAAGTACAAAATGGTTTGTAGTACAATCAAATATTTTTTAGTGTACAAAAGAGTATTTCTTCATCTATTATAATAAAAATATCTCAAAATTACATGGAATATTCTACTATTTTGAAGTCATAAACATTATGAAATAAACACAAGCACAATACTCTATATTCTTTATAGTTTCTTAATAGTAATTCTTTGTAATTCTTAATGTGTTTCTGTTAAATTAATTGAAAAAAATATGAGATTCCTTCTGTAGGAAAAGTTATACTTCTAAATGCCTGTGGATTGCAGCTAAACTCAACTAAACACAATGTAGTTTAATGCACGCAGTAGGTGCATCGATTTGCTAAGTAGACTTTATCTTTTGTCATTTGAAGTGGGCCCATTACTGTGGAGAGCAGTGATTTGGTGATGTAACAAGCACAATCAAAAGCACACTAAAAGCACTGAAAGCAAATGATGCATATTCTGCAGTTATAGCAACCAAGGACTATGTAGACATTCTACAGTTGCAATACAATGTGGTTACAGTGGAAACGCCAGTGTATAGTTTTATTTGTTGTCATTTGCAGGAGAATGAGTACAAGCCAAGCTTTTGGTCAAGCATCTGCAACTATAGCCTTTTGAAAATATGTAATTTTAAATGTTACTTGTTTAAATAGACCCACTACAGCAGTTTTTATTAAAAATGGTTTTTTTTATGGAACTGAGCCCACGTGTCCTTAATTCTGTTTTAACAGACTCTGTTCACTAATTTAAGAAGATGCTTTTCTTACAATGCTTGTATTATCTACAAATAGATGTATTTCTTCTTTTAATCTGTAATTTCAGTGCTCTCTATTCTTTTTCATAAGCAGTCATGGCTCTACTACCTTTCTCTTGGTAGGAACTTCCATACATGTAACTTCTGATTTCAGGCTAAAAAACATTTTAAAATACGATATCCAGAAGTATACTTGTCCTACTGGCTATTTTCCTCTATAGCTAGCAAATAATAGTTTATCTGATTTATATCCTAATAAATCAGTTTTATACTCTGAGTCCTGGAATAAATTCCAGGAGCAATCCTGGAGCAAAAAAAAAGGAGCACTCCCTTTGGATAGCTGCGAAAAAAAATGGAGGGGCTCCTGAGTGATCTAATTCACATTAGTCACTGAACTATTTCTGCTATATCTCAGATTTAGGGAAGCGCAAAGATACTGAAATGATTCCATGTCTCCATTGCTCGTGCTATCTCTTTGGGAAAACCAGCTAAAAATCTCACTCAACAACATAGATCTTTCCTGAACAGAATAGAAAGTGCAATGAATAAAAAGTGTTTGTGATAGAGATGGACTGAAAGCCTAAAGCATGAAAGGTATTTTTTGATCTGTACATTTCAAACACAAAACCAAGGGTTGAAATCCTATCCCACTGGAATCAATGGCAAGAATCTCAGTTTAATAGCTAGGTTTTTACCTGAAAGACCTGCAAGGACGGAAGAATATGTAGGTTCTTTTTGGGGTGCACTGTAAATATAGACAGTGATTTCCCAGTAACATTTTTCACCTAAGTCCTTGCTGCTGGGCTAGCATTTGACTGACTCTGAGAAGGCAGGAGTTTGTTCAGTTGGCAATTGAATGAATGGCAGGTGTGTAGCCTCATGCCTTTTAAAGACAGAAAATACTCAGACCATCTGCATCCTGGAGAGCTTCACCCACTTATTCATGTGCTAATCACAAGCTCTTTGAGGTAAAAACTCTGTGGTTCTGACTCATTTCTAACAGCTCTATTCCAACAGATTTTCTCTATTCTCACTTCAGTTTCAGGATCTTTTAGGGTCCATGACTTCAGCTCTGAAAGCTTCATCTTTATCTGTAGGGAGGAAGCTGGTAAGTATTTCAATCAGTCTCCTGTTTCAGGACAAGAAAAGATGCAGAAGCAGTTCTTGAATTCTTTTGCTTTCATTAGCTCCTGCAGCTCCATGATGGGTGTTACCTAATGCTCTGACACACCTGCACACGGAACATGGCAGCTCCCAGGACACTGAGTTGAAGAACTTCCTCCAAGTCTGAAACACGCACAGAGACTGGTTTCACCACTTTATCATTTGTCCTTGTTGCTCATCTTCATACTTAATGTTCTATACTTGATGTTTTGTCTTCTTAATACCTTTATTTGAATGACATAATAGTGTGATATCTTTCTTTTTAAAGACTTATCCTTATTTATCTGCTTCACTGAACTTTGTCATCTACTTACTAGCCATTAGAAGATTTATCTTTTTGTTCATTAAATGAACAGAAATGACAAACATAATTTTAAATTGCTGTGTTACTCATTGCATCTTGAGAAGTGAAAATTAAGACTTTAGCATAAAAGAACAACTTGACAATGGAATAAACAATTCATACTTTTGCCATTTCTGCTGCAATTATTCAAATTAATTCACTTAGCCTTCTAATTGGATTCATTCAGGGTTGTTATTTTTCTTTTATGGAGAACAAAGGACATTTGTTGCGCGGTTATTTACTAATGCAATACACCATAAATGCACACATACTAAAAAGGAAAAATGGCATTGAACTAGCATTATTAGCTTTATTAGTAAAATCCATCTGGATTAGGTACATTTGAAAGTTTTGTTGTTAATACTTGTATTTCATCATTTCTGCAAGAAGTAATGGAGAAGTTAAAATAAAAATGCTACAATTTATTGAAATGCACAATACAAAAAACAAAGCTAAGCGAAGAAGACACCTGAAACCTATAGTAAACTGTCCGCTTTTGTGAAGTCAATAAGCTGTTCTGATTACAGCATTTCCCAGTGCACTGATACATGTTGTTATTGTCTGTTCTAGATTTTCTTCATATTAACCAAAACTGCAGAACTGCAGAAAAACAAGAGTAAGACTGTGCTTCAACATCTTGTCACACCCTGAAGCTTAAAGCTATGTCTGTAATGTATATCTACACAGGATACCTTTTAGAGAAGAAGGCCAAAATCTGACATTTTTGGTATTTCACTTTTAGATCCTGAGACCTTAATCATACAATCACATAAAACATGTCGTGAATATATTGCTGAGGAAGTAACTCAACAAATGGAAGCGCTGAGTCAAATTCATTTCACTAAAAATAAGCTGGCAAAATATGCTGCGAAACAACTGCTTTTATGTGCAGATGAAAAATTAGAGGAAGAAGGACATGTCTGCATGAAGAATAGATGTGTCCCATACCGTATCAGTGGTACTGCTCTCCGGCTCATCCAAGTCTC
Source organism: Podiceps cristatus (assembly GCA_000699545.1). NCBI lineage: Eukaryota > Metazoa > Chordata > Aves > Podicipediformes > Podicipedidae > Podiceps > Podiceps cristatus. Next base: position 5,017 of record KL260993.1, on the reverse strand, counting down.
TTCTGTCCTTTCCTGTGGAAAGCAGGGAAATGAAAGGATGGGAAACAACTAGGGACTTGGAGGCTTTGAACTGCTCCCAAAGACCCTTTTTTCCACTGTTTAGGACCAACCTGAGATAAATCAGCAAGTTTTACATCAATCATAAGTTACTTGTCATTGTGGACACCTCTGTGCCTCAACCAACATACCTACAAAAGGAAAAATCCTATTGTCTTTCATATTTATAGGTGAACAGGTAAAATATAGGCAATAGTGTTCATGATAATTAACCTTCCTTTTTCTTGAATATTTCTGTTGGTCTTGTGAGGAAAACATTCTTAAAAGATGAAATCCAAAGACTTCCATACTGGTTTTCATTGCCTTTTTAATTAACCATTATTTCAGTCTTTAAATATTTCATTAGGAAAAAAAAAAAAAAAAAAAGAAAATTAGGAAAACCCTTAAACTTTGTTTTGAAAACTACTTGCAAATCAAAAAATACCGAGATGGGTACTTAACTATGAGATTACCTCCAGACAAATATGAATATGAAATAATATTTTTCAGTGATTTGAGTCCAAATTCATGTTCCCTGAATTAGTTAGTCAAAAGGCAGTTAGATGGTTTCCCAAATTAGACAGCTGCCTTTCAGTTGCAAAGAAACTCCCTAAGGCCAGATAAATCATTTCCCCTTTATGTCCCATAGGCAGTACTTTGGATAGTAGGTACTCGTCCTGAATGATCCAGCTCCTTTTTATATTGACTTGGGCAGCTGGATAGCCTGAAACATGCAAGATGTTCTTATGCCAGGCCCACAAGATGCTCTTTTCCTCCCCATCTACGATTCTGCACAGCAGTTCAAACGTTTATCCCAACTATCACAGCTCCCTTTGCAAGGAGAATTTCTTGATTGTTTTCTAATATGAGGAATAGAAAATGATTGGTAATTTAAGTAGAGAAAGCCAGAAATAGCATCTACTGAGCTACTTCTCAGACTTAGGAAATCATGTTCCTAAACACACTTCTTTCCCAATTCCTCTCTTCACTCCTGACTGCATCAAGAGGTAACAGTCCCACATTTGGATTGGAGTATTATACAATTAAATGGTGATCTTATGTGTTTGCTAGATGAAAAGTTTAATGACAGGATAGTTCTCCAGAAAGAGCAAAGCTGTGGGGAGGTTAAAAGATCAGGAGAACCTTGCAGCATCACGGGTTTTGAGGCAGCAGCCACATGCTGCCCTCCAGATGCCCCAGACCCACCATTTTTTGTTTGAGTCAGAAAAAAAGGGCAAGTCTTGGCAATACTCTCAGTAATCTCCCCATCAATATCATGAATGTCCCACTTCTCATGGCTATGAGGAAGACATGATTCATGTCTTGGCACCTTTCAACTGTTTTCAAGTACCTAGCCAAATTCAGCTATGGTAACAAACAGCATCTTATCTCTGGGAAGGACCAGCATCCCATGACCAGGGACATCAAGCTGAAGATCAAATAAAAAAAAATGTATTCCAGCAACACACAGTAAAACCACTCAAATATATACTAATCCGGGTCTTCATTAGGTAGGATAATGCATACTTTCCTAACTTCTGCGAAAGCCTCATCCCTTCCACCAATAAAGTCTGCCTGACAGAATAATATGGATGAGATGGAATCCTAGCCATTGAAGGCCAAGTGCAGCTAATGATTCACCCCACTTTGGGATGGACAAAGCAGTTCTGCAACACTGAGAAGTGTTTTTTCTCTCCTCATGCTTGCTTGCCTGACCTCTCCACAGCTAAGCATCCTCCCAGTGAGGTGAAAACAGAGTCCCCAGCTTTTCTGTCCAATCTTGTTCCTCTTTCTGTATCACCACCTACATGCTCTGCCTAATACAGATATCTCTGTAAATTTATTAGAAGATAACTTTTCCAGTTATCTTTCTCACTTCTCCTCACATAATTTTTGAAAATGTGCCTAAACCACATCCATTCTTCAAACAATCTGTGGGAGACAGCTGACACATCCTTACTACTGCTTGAAGCAGGCTTTGAAAAAGGTCCCCCCCCATTCTTTCCCTTAGATCACTTTAGATCACATCAGAACCCAGATGATCAGAGACTTGACAGTCAGTAAGAAAAGTAAAACACCTGTGAAAATTCAGAAGGCTTTTGTATGTTTATGAAGAGATTGACATATGGGATGATTCTTCCAGTGTCTCTAGGACATACATTCGAATGCAAGTCCTGTAGCCATGCAGTGTACTTCAAGGGCTGTTGAGGAAGAATGCTTGGTATGGAGTTTTTCAAAGTTCTGTTGAACATTTTGGGTGAACTGAAATGTCGTGGTTTAACCCCAAACGGTAACCAGACCACACAGCCGCTCGCTCACCCCTCCCCTCCCCGGTGGGGTGAGGAGGAGAAATGGAAAGAGAGTGAGCTCACGGGTTGAGATAAAAACACTTTACAAAGCCAGCAAAGATAAAAATATATTAATAACAATAATAATGTAAAAGGATAATAGAATATATAAAATGAACAATGCACAATTTCTCACCACCCAAGGACCGATACAGCCCATCCTGAGCAGCAGCCAGGGAGCAGGGATATTTCCCTGAAATTCTCCCAGAACAGCAAGTTCCAGAGAGAGCGTGAGGGAACAGACGGACAAACAAACAGGTCTGAAAGAAATAAAACAAAACTAAGATAACAAAAAGGGAACACGAACAGAAAGCGAACCGAACAAGAAACCTGAACCCAAAGGAAAGGGCAAGGGCAAAAAGGGCAAAAGGGATGAGGGCAATGGCTGACCCTCCCTTATACCGGCCATGACGCCTATGGCATGGAACACTCTCTTTGGCCAGTTCAGATCAACTATTCTGGCTGTGCCCCTCCCAGGTGTTTGCACCTGCACATCAGCAAAGCTTGGGAAACTGCAAAATGTCCTTGATCGTTCGGCAGCAACCAACAACAGCAGCGCACTGTCACCTTGTTTCACATAACAACCCCAAAACACAGGAGCTGCTGAAGACAAAAAACAGCTCTGTCCTGGCTGAAACCAGGACATGAAAGAAAACAAGAACCTTGCAATAGAGAAACACAGAGCTGAGTATTAGAAAGTCTAAGTAAAATGTATCTAGCTTTTGAAAATTCTGATGAGATTCTAAGACAAATACTATTGACTCTAAGAACGGATGTGTAAAGACTTGACTATTGGGGAAACTGCCTAGTTCAGAAAAAAACATTGATTTCATGTGAAACAGTTTTACTTTATAGTAAATATTTACACAGACACTTCTTATAATAGTGGACATTCCCTGAATGCTGGCAGGTTGTTCACTGCATGCAATACAGATTCTTCATTAGCTTTCATGTAAAACAGTGTTTGGTAGTTTCAAAAGGATTTTTGAAATGGCCAAAAACTCTTTGAAATCTCAGTAACCCACAAATATTAGGAAGAAATCAAAAAGAAAATGTGTTCCAGTGGAGGTTAATGAGCTGCAACAAGTGTAGTGAGAATCTACTTTTGTTTTCTTTGAACATTACTCAAAGTTTAACTAGGAATGATTAAAAAAAAGAGAAGAGTCCTATATCTCCAAAGATATTGTGAAAACAGAATAAAAACAAAAGAAAATAAAAAGATACCCTGTTTCCTCAAAGTTGTACATAAATCATCTTAAAAGCCTCATTCCCATCTTTCTTTACACATGATTCATTATGAATAGGTTAGGCCCTGGCTAGTCCTGTTTCTAGAAATTTTAGTCCTGTTGCCAGGAAAAAAAAAATTGCTGGATGTTCTTGAGGGAAGGAGGCACACTTGATGCTCTAGAAAGAAGAGGATGTGAAGAAAGATGTGTCTAAGCACATCTCCGAAATTCCAAAAGATCAAGGATGCCAACAAAGCACATGCTATTTCTCCAGATATTATGAAGCCTGGGGTATGCCAACACTCACTGCTCGTAGCTTTAATAGGCCTCTTCATGACCACATGGCGTAATCATTATAGCCAGGAACAGAATGATCACTATTGCTGTGCTGTCATATCCAGAAATCACCTCCTTCCCATAAAGTCTGCACCATTGCCCTGGTTTTGGCTGGGATAGAGTTAATTTTCTTCCTAGTAGCTGGCATAGTGCTGTGTTTTGAATTTAGTATGAGAATAGTGTTGATAACACACTGATGTTTTTAGTTGTTGCTAAGTAATACCTATACTAGGTCAAGCACTTTTCAGCATCCCATGCTCTACCAGCGAGGAGGTGCACAGTAAGCTGGGACAGACCATAGCCGGGACAGCTGACCCAAACTGGACAAAGGGGATATTCTGTATCATATGACATCATGCTCTGTATATAAAAATGTATGGAGTTGTCCAGGATGCTGTGATCGCTGCTCAGGGACGAGTTTGGCATTGGTCAGGGGGTGGTGAGCAATTGCATTGTGCATCAC
>JMFS01025751.1:0-32121 GCA_000699545.1 Podiceps cristatus | reverse complement strand
ATATATAAAGAGACCAAATAGGAGACTACATTTTTTACTGTCAATATGTTTAACATTGCATACTGTAGTTGTATAAAACATGCATTTTCTGGGATAATTATGAACACATCATGAATGAGCCCACATAAATTATATTTTTTGTACAACTCCAAGTTAAAAAAAGAAGTCAGATCAAGTGCCTCTAAGGCCCTTTCTTCCCAGCTAACAGTTCTCAAAACACACTACTGAAATATGTATCTATGCCTACAGCTATGTGCTAGAGAACCAGATTTAAAATTTTAAAATACATCTACAGTATGTTTTAGTTTTCTTAAAGTTTATGACAGTCCTTGGATATTGTGTTGTGAAATGTAAAAATAGTCACAGATTCTTTTTTTTTTTTTTTTTTCCAGAAATAAAAAACACATCTAGGAAAGTATGCAAAAACAAGGCAAAATGAAGTTTCATAGCACTTAATGAGGGTTAATATAAGTCAATAACTAATGTTGAGGTTTGTAAAAAGGGCTGGATGAGCAGTTACATGTACGAGCAAATGGTCTGGTAATTCCAATGGTATCAGACATTGTTTCTGTAACCAACACGTCTCCACCCTTAAAACCAGTCGGTATACATTCAAAATAGGCTGACATTGATATACTTACTAGGTGTAAAAATAGTGCACTATTTTTTTTCTGCCACAAAGCAAAATTGCATCCTAAGAGCTGGTAAACCTTTTTTTTCCTTAAATAGAGAGAATGGGCAAAAAGCTTGGAAAAAAAAAATTAAATTAAGGCAATTAGACAGGTAAAGCAGGACTGCCCATGATGATGTAGCTGAAACTAGTATATACTTCAAACTTAGTCTAGCTGCTGAACACTGACATGCAGCTTTTGATAGACGTGTATGAATGATATAAACTTCAACATTATGGCTTTATACAAGTGCATAGTTGCAACTGCAATAAGTAATGGTATCTGATTAATAAGCATAAAAAAATAAAGTGGAAAGATTTTTAAAACCCTCTTGCAGAATTACAGTACAATATATATACACAGTATAATGGTCACTTCTTACAGATGCAGTCTATATCACTATGGTAGATCTTCCTCCTGTTCTTCTTGCAGACATGCTGGTGGCATCTTTATAAAGCTGAAAAGTCAGTTTCTTCCATTTCAATATTCATTCCTCTCCATCCTTTTATGAAATGTAGTGTATGTGTCTTGCCAAGAAAGCTTTTGTGGAACAGAGTTTAAAAGTTTACCTAACATACCCTTTTACGATTTACCAGCCATTCCTCATTTGATCAGTCACTCAGGAGAATACAGGAAAACCCTCAGAGATTAGTAATTCATATTGCAGCAAAAATGTAAACCTCTGATATATATAGCACAATCTCTCAGGAAAATATATATTTTTAATATATTTTGGGATATGTTTCAGTCTTGCTGTAATGGGAAGAAAATTGTCACCTTGAATTCTGTCTGCATTCACAGAAAGCAGTTAGCTGAAAAAGAAGCAGGAAGTTTGGTCAGTAAATGCAATGAATGTAAATCTGACAAAATATATTTCCTCCAAGTCTTCATTTAAGATGGGCTCATCAGCATTCTTGGGAGAAACATCATTCCTTTGCATTCAACAGCATCGTTACTTAAGTATAGTACATCCTTACGCATTATGATCCCAATCAATTAAACCCCCTCGTAATACATGAGGGTAAAGTACAATATGCTCAATGTAACAGTCACTTCTGAAAGATTAGTAATTTGTAAGCTTTTAATACATAAAGATGCAGTATATTTAATTAACATAATGCTCGTTACTGTTAACACTAAGCCAGTTAAATGCTACAAGAGCTGGTACCTCAGTTGACACAGCTGAGGTACAGCCCTAGTGCTGCTGTCATTGCCCATTCTTGTATAAGGCAGACACGTCTCACATAGGATTTAAAAGAATTCTTAGGAATTTAACATTTAGATTTTTTTTCTGTGTAAACATAACATTGTATCAACATGTAAAATGATTAAACATTAAGAGCTATCAACTAGTTATCACTATTACCAGTACATTCACGCTGCATATTTAAGTAAGCCATGGGATAAATTAGATCAATAAAATGGACGTATCTTTTCTATAACAGTCAAGGAAACTGTATCACAGAAGCTGCAAAGCTCATTTGTTTACAGAGTTTTCAAATGCATGGTTAGGTACCCAAAAAGCACAGCACTGCAAAGGAAAGCCAAGTCAAATTCACTTCATAACACAGATAGAAAAGCAAAATGCAGACCTCCAGTGATTTCATGTCTGCTAGCCATAGACCAGTCAGATTATGTTAAAAGCTTAAAAATAAGAAGTATTTGTAAATACCAATTCTAGTCCAGCTAAACATCCAACTGCTACAATCTCCCTTTTAGCCTTCAAAAATTATCTGCAGAGGTTAGCAATATTAGCACTTCAGATGAGCAACTACTCCGACAACAGCAGGTATTTTTTTTCAGGCAGGCAGACATGAATTTTTTTTAAAAAGATCTAAAATTAGAAAATTAAAAACACTGACAAAGGTAAGAACTTTGTTTTAATGAAAATGACTCCTCTAAAATTCATCGACTTCATGAACAGAATCTCATTTTTACTGTTTAAAATATTAAAATGAGATCTTGTATTTTCTCTGCTTTAAGAAACAAAATCCAACACAGCATGCTGTATTCAAAGGCAAACAAATCCATTCCTCTCTATTTAGATTTACCCCTTATACTTCTTCAGAAATCAAAAACATCGTCATCATCATCATCACCATCAATATCATCAACATCATCAAATGACCAATCCCAGTCCTTAAATGCCAGATCAAGTAATCTGCAACAGGAGGGTTTGATGTTTAATGTGTGTCACACTTCTATAAAAGACTTCAAAATTCCATTTGTTATCACTAAATCTTTTTAAGTAAAAGACTCTGTTACAGTAGGAGGGTTCCTTCCTTCACCTATCATGGAATATGAAGATTCAGTTAGTGTTCATGTAAGTCAGGCATATTGTATTAATTGGAAATTTATCTCACAAATCATTCAAGTTCTATAAAAAATTTACCATATTGATTTTTTCTCCCTAAAATTTCGGCAGAAAAGACCAACACATACATTCATAAAATCAGCCTCTTTCTGTTTTGCTGCTGTTCTTGTTGACTGAGGTGCAGTTTTATGCTCTCCTGCTATCCCTTCCCAGACAGTAACGTGAGGCTAACAATTTTTCCAATAAAATCAAATCTTGTTGATTGCTGAACAGATCAAATAAAACACTGTCATCTGAATTTACAAATACAGTTGGATTTACTATATCCCAAATACGGTGGGATTACACTCTACAGCTATCCCGTCGCTCATTATTTAAAGCTAAGCCATGCCAAAAAAGAGGACGTATCAACTTGTGCCCTAGGCCTTGCTGCCTGCGCTCCTTCTATGGTCAGTGTAGAACAAAGCAAGCAAGCGAGGCAAACCTTGTCAGCAAATGAGTCATTTTACCTATTTTAGGCATTTATTTTGGAATGGGGTGAATCATTGTCTAGAAGTATTCATCTCTTTCTGTTGTTATCGAAGGATCTTAGACAGATATCTTAAAGTACTAACTTCTCAACTGCTATAGTTACTAGAAATGAAACCCCTCTAGTCATCTCTCCAGGGAGCTCAATGGATTTTATATCAGGATTATATGCCAACCATAGGAGGCAGAGACAGAAACCTTACCTTAGCAGAGCATTTAGTGTGTTTTAACTAACATGCTAGATTGTTTAATAAAGTTAATCACATCCTTTAAACAAAATGGGTTTCAGGGTTTCTTTTGGGTTTTCACATTTTGAAGTTTTTACACTTTCAAATGTGATATATCCCTGGAAACGCACAATATTAATTTATTATACGAACCATGCCTATTGTAGTTTCTAAAACACTTTAAAAATTTATTAGGCATTAAAATTTATTAAAGTTGGTTTTTTTTTTCAATTTGGAACTATCCTTTTGGCACAGTCCAACTGAACGGATAAGCAGACATTGTACAGTCTGTATTGCTCTTTCTTAAATCATCACAAACAACAACAGCCATGCAAATCTTGGACAAAAAACTGTTGTGTGCAATTCCCTAGTAGGGACAGCATTTGTAGGACTGTGCAGGTTGGAAGGGACCTCAGGAGGTCTTGAAAGCCCAACCTCCAAAGCAGGGTCAGCTACAAGGCCAGTCCAGGCTGCTCAAAGCTTTGTCCTCTCGGGTCTTGAAAGCCTCCAGGGATGAAGCCTGTCCAGCCTCAGCCTGCCTCCCTGCCTGGCTGTCTGCAGCGGCTTCTCCCTCTATCCAGTTGAATCTCTTGGTTCAACTGAGCCCCTTGTCCCTCGCCCTCCCACCATGCAGCACAGAAGAGCCGTCTCCTCGGCAGCCTCCCCGCAGGCATGGGGATCATACCCCCCGGAGCTGTCCTTCATCCAGGCTGAACAAGCCCAGCTCCCTTGGGCCTCTGCTCTGACCATCCTGGTGGCCTCTGCTGGACTTGCCCCCCCGTTTATCAACGTCTGGCTTCAATTTGGGGGCCCAAACGCGGAGGCCATACCTCGCTGCAGACTAAGGAGTGAACAGAGGGGGATAATCTTGGTGCAGTCCCAGAGCCGGCCTTGCTGCCAGGGCCCGCTGCTGGCTCATCTCCAGCTTGTCCCCAGCTTTAACTGGCAACTACAGCTTCAGTCTTAATAAAGTTCGTTACAGAAAAGTAATTATTCCATACAGTAAGCCCTTGCACAAAAGCCTCGTAGAAGCACCAGTCAGACCTAAATTGGCTATAGCAATTACAGTAATTCATAAGTATGTGGTTTCTAATTAATAGTGTTGAAATCCATACAAATTTCCACTGGTTTGACAGAGCTGCATTAGTAAGGTGATGTGACCTCACAGAACTACACTTTTCCATCTGTTAGGTAGATCTGCAAAGCTAACTTGGAAAGTTTAACTGCAAAAATAAAATGGCTTACACACAAAAATATTCATCCTCCTTTTCCCACCATTACAAAATATAGAGATAGAAAAAAAAAAAATCATTCAGGACTGATTCGTAGTGTAGGAGGACCACAGCTAAAAAGAACAGTACAAGTAAATACTGTGTTATTAAAGCATTTTGTAAAAAAGGTCATGAAGATTGTAAGAAGAGTGTTAGAAGGAGAAAAATTATTTTCAGAACATCTAAGAATAGCTGTGGAAAAATAACCAGAATTTATAAAATAATCAGAATTTATAATATGTTCTTTATATGTCAACAGTAAGAAACAGAACAACACTACCGAATTAGGTTGCAAACACTATGCAGAAGAAAAGCATTCTACTTGTCATGAATGTTTCCTTGATTCATGCTTCAATTCAATCATCAATATTTTGGTTAGTTTTGCTCAAAGAAACCCTTCAGTAATCGGTCTCTAAAAGGTAGTGATTAAAAAACTTTTTGCCTTCATGGCTATAATAACAACAACAACCACCACCCCTAATCATTTAAAATCCAAATTATGAGGTCTGACTTTCTTTTAAATATGTGAAGCCCCCAAAATTAGACTGTATGGAAGTTAGGAGGGCAGTGAAATTAAATTACTCTGAGTCCTTTCACTGTGCATTTTCCACACATTAAAATGCCAGTATTGTTTTAAGATCTAACTCTTCGCAGCATAAAGGCTGTTTGTGGTAAGAACAGCACGGCAGCCGGGGCGCGCTTATGTGGCATTCCCCGCTGTAACTCCGGCAACTCACCCAACCCAGTTTCCAACCAGCCAGCTTAGGTATCGGTGGCAGTCTGGTCACAGAAACAAGAGGAGCAATACTGTCTAGCCACTGCCAAATTACCTCTCTGGGGAAAAATGTTAAGCCTTTGCTGAACTGTCCATTGCTGCTAGAACACTAAAACAAAACAAGTCAGACCAAACTTGGATGATGCAAAAAGCAAACTGAAGAAACCCGGAAATTCTGTACTGTGCAATCACAGAAGCACTACTGGCAGAATGTTATCTCTTCCACAATACAGTACAGGATTTTGGTCCTTCAAACTGATCCAACAACAGATTACTGTTTTATTGCATGGACATTTTTTTCCCAAATCAGAGGAACTTGATTAGGTTCTTTTAGAAATCATGAGACATGAGCATGAGTCCTTCTAGGCTGAATAAAGAACTGAAACCTCCCACTTTTTGGTAAGTGCTCCAGATACCTGACCAAATAGTGACACCACCTCCCACCTTCCTGCATCTCTTGCAAAAAGCGCGACTGATGCTCAGACAGGTGCCAACCACTGCAGCAACATGCTCCGCGCTGTGGAACCCACATGGGCAGAGACACAAAAGTGAGACTCATCTGAACTAGCTTTTCACTGTGGATGTCCATGAACGTGCTGTATGCTCATTTTATACTCTATAAAGACATGAATCCTGAAAAATCTCTTCCTAAATATCAACTGTAAATGCAGTCAGACATGGATATATATGTTTGGTCAGATGAAACACACACTGACATACAAATCTGCAATCAGGTGTCTACTCTTAGAGCAGGGCAGGAACTCAAACACATGCCTCAAAACCGAGCAATGGGAAACAAAAGACACGTAGTCTTTTGCTACATGTACAGCCTTCCAGACTGCTTTTTGAAAGCACCTAATTCTCTCCAAGATTCATTAGAACCACAAGCACCTAACCTCAATGCTCAACCTCAAATCAGGTACAGTAGTGGCCATCCTGAGAACTGTTTAACCTTTTTTTTGTATTTTCTCACTGATTCTTTGCCTAGTTAAACTACATTTTCCCTACCAGCTGCCAGTTCACAGAAACTATTACACTACAGACGATGCTACAAGTGCTACCTATTACAAGTAAGATCAATAGGAAATATTATCAGTACAGCAGAGTTAACTACCAGGTAATGCAAGGCCTTCAAACAGGAAAATAAACATAGAGGCTCTTCCTATAACTGAGGTTTACAGAAGATGACGTGCTAGATCCCATGTCAGTAGTCAACATTATTTGTGGTCAATTATCCTTAGCAAGATACACAACATTAACTGTAGTAAAATGTTTAAAACACTAAATAGCAGCCATTGTGTCACCTTGGTTTGTTTGAAGGAAGCTGTCGACTTGGTCGTCTGATGGACTGGTTTGGCTGTACCTTCATGGAAGTTCTAGGAGAAGATCGAGCAAAGGGGTCTGGTGCTGGAGGCTTCTTGGGTATTTTTTTCACCAGTCGGCTCACCCATTTTTGCTGTTCTTCTGTAGAATTAGCTAACAGTAGTAGATTCTTTGCCGTTGAAATATCATAGTACACTGTAATAAATTTTTAAAAATATGAATGAACGTTATTATTCTGAACATGTCCCCACATCAGATTACCATACTCTCACAGTCAACACAAAGAGAACTCAAAAGCAAAATGAACCAGATTTTGCCAAACTTTGTGTTTCCTAGTTGCTGTCACTGCTGACAGTGCCTCCTCCTTATATTTAAAGGTAACAACTTAGTACTATGAAAGATACACACTCCTGGAAGGGTAACGCAAAGAGGTGTGCTTTAGCCCCAAAACTACGTAATCTGAGTGACAAGGAGTAAACTTCACTAAATGTCATCTATTTCATAACTCTACCGTTGGCATAGCAATGCAGCACGACAGTCAGTGTGAGCAGCCTTACAACTACCACGCTTTGCTGCATGAGGCTGACAACACAACAGGTACGTACAGGTATTGGCCACGTACCATTATCTCACAGCAGTGAGCTGATCCTCATGAGGACCATAGAAAGGTTCTGATGGCTACACACTAATGAAAGAAAAACTGACCTGTTTGTGTTTAGTTGGTGTCAGACCATTACTAGAATTCTCTGATCTATTAGAACGCCTTGTGACTGCAGCGACTACAAGCATATTCAAATGCCTACTATTTACCTTTGCAAGGTGCTATAATCTCTTCTTTTTTATCCATGTGATCTTTGTGACATTTGATATGGCAGCGGCGACATTCTAGAGCTGGAGGAGGTTTAAACATATGCCACAGTGGCTTCATACAAGCTTCACAATTGGTTGGAAAGTGATAAAGAGTAGGTATAAACTCATGTCCTTTGTGACAAATGTAATTTGACTTCTCTCCCATGGGCTCCACAGGAAATTCCTGTTCCTTTTTGCTCTCTCCTTCATTAGCATATAGAATCTAGAATCAAAGCATAATAATCTCAGTACTCCTAGATGATAAATGTAAATTCAGGGCAATTATCTAAATAGAAAAACTGAAGATTTACACTGGAATATTTTTTTTTTTTTTTCAAGATTTTTTAAGTAAATATTTAATTAGACAAAGTTATGAAAATAGTTTTGACAATGTGTGAAATACCATGTTTGCTATACAGGAAGCATTATTTTATTACTGAATACCTGGAATATCCTAGGAATTTCCTTGGAATCTGCTCTGTACACATCAGTCTGAGTGACTGGTCGGACATGGAAGAGTTTGCTATAGGAAATTATTTCAATAAGGACAAAAATTAATGTTACAAAAATGGTAAGATTTAAATTGACAGATTAATTTAGGATATAACATACCGCATTAAGACTTAGAGCCACTGAAGATCTGTCAGTACAAATTTCTAATCAGTGGAATAAGCCCTATCTTTCAATCCTGCACATGAACTTCCAAAAATGCTAGATAAAAACAAGTCACGAGTATCCAGCTATATTTGTGAAAAAAATGACATCACTGAAAAACCAACATCACACGGCTTTAAGGATTGCCGGTAGCTTTCCAACACAATCTACTCCCCATGCTCCAACCTCTGATTATCCACATTCTGTATTTATTAAGGAACTAAAGTAATTAACTATACAGCACACCTGTCAGGACACGTTGTAAGTGAAAATGTACAAACACTGGAAGTTGTAGCCTCTCCACTAGAATTTTCTTAACGTTCTTGCTACAATGCGTATGCGAGGTGGGTCTAGCTGAGCTAGCAGAATCAGTACGGTTCAACAGAGCTCAGCCTGTTTCAGACTGAGCACCAGACTACTGCGGCACCACTGCTTACCACGGATACCTAAGCTCCTGGCTCTGTAGTTCAAATTGCAAAAGTACATCCCATTTGACATTGCTGGATCTCAAAAGGCCTTTTGTCAAAGTCTTTCTGACAAAGTTCACCTATGAATCAGCAGAAGGCATCTCTCATGACATACTTACTCTATATCTAACACCATATAGGGATTAGATTGTTCTTTATCTTGTTCGCTGTCATAGAACAGGATCTTCTTACTGCTTACAATTACATACTGTTAAAGAGACAGAAAAGGATGAAACACACATTTTAATCCAGCTCATCACAGATGTCAAAGATGCCACAGCAATATCTTCCTACAATTTTATTACATGGTAGCTAAATGGACAAAAGTAGTATTGTATTCTAAGTCCATGATCTGCAAATAAATTCATTGCACAACAAACAAAATTCTGATTACTTGATAGATCAATTTATGTTATCAGATTAATTGATATTTAAAGAGACTTAAGTACCTATGAGGAGATAAAAATGAAAGTCGGGAAGAATGTAAGATAAAAGCTTTACTTGCCAGCGTTGCTCACAATTTTTATAAAAAAGCTAGTTACCTAGAAGACCTCCTATTTCCAGAATTTTGTCCAGAATTAACAGTTTGAGCAGTAAGCGAACTGGTGTGAAACTGTGTATGTTACTCTTCGGGCAAAGACCAATCAAAGAGGTTACCAACAAGCAGTAAATGAGTGAAGGCTGCACAAGGCAGATGAGTAGTTGTTAGTTTTATCTCCTAAATAAAGAATCTGTCAAAGGCATCTTCTTCCTGTATCTGCTGAATTCCAGCTACATAACACTGCTGGGAATGCTCATGGCTGAATGTACAAATGTTTCAAGATCATGAATGGCTGTTCTTACCTCCGGCCGGACAAAGAAGTGTCTTAACCTATTACAATTGTCCTAACCTGCTACTCTCAGATGTAGCTGTAACAACTAACATTATTCTATACATTTAAGTAATAAGAGAACACAGATCAAAGAAAAATTTAAGTGCTGAAAACCTGCAATAAGTATAAATCTAGATGATACATGAAACAAGATCAGAGATCCATTTTTCTTACCTTTTTAACCCATCCAAATTTTTTAGTGTTATTCCTAACAGGCAGTGACAGCCAGCCTTCCAATCTTGATTCTGAAGAGAGATATGTATTGAAGAACATAAATACTTACAAAATATTATTTTTGAGACATTTAAAAATAGTTATCAAATACCAGTAATAAAGCAACAGGGCAAACATAAGAACATGAACTATTCAGAACTATAAGGTCTTGCACAGTTTATCACACTAAATTTTCAGGAATAAATTAAATTGTGTATTCCTGTATACAGCCAATAACCAACAATGCAATCACAAAACACTAGTAGGCACGAGGAAGAAGGGGAAGAGCAAACTTGCAGTTATAGCACACACATTCACTTTAGTAATTTTCTCAAGACTTATAATGCTCATGTCTATTAACCTTTACCTTTTAAAACAGCGCCTGAAGATATTAGTACAGACCACACAACATCCAGTTCAAGACAAAACAAGCCAAACTACCACCACCAGTAAACCTATGTCCTCTATACTCTCGGTAAAATTACAGTTTAGTATTCTAGCTCTTTATTTTTTGTTCTGTAAATTTTTCTCCCTTTTCTAATTCTACCTAAGTCTCCTAGGCTTTCTAACCCAAAATAAGTCATTTTTGGCTTATCTTTAGGCCTTGCCTAAATTCAGCTGCCCTTTCACACACTTGCAATATTTTATATTACGCTGACACATCAGTCAGACTGGATTTATCAACAGTATTAGCAGCTCAGCTGTTGTTTAACATACACATTTCAGCAGTAACCAAACGCTCACGTGGATCACACTTTGTAGTGCTTGGTAATACAGAGTATTGTATAGCCTTTGACCCTATTTTTATAGCTGCACTTAATACAAGAATTTCTTTCCCCTGTTTTATTAAAAGGAACTACTCGATTGCAATAACATTTTTCTGATGAGTTCCCCACCCTAGCAGATAAGTTCTGCTGCTGCTGAGGAACTTCCAAGTCAAAAATTCTAAGGCCTTTAGTATTAACAAACACAAAAACATGAAAGGAGCAGAATCATGCCCCAGAATTGCAAAAGTTATTTTCTTTCTCATCAGAGGGCATTTGCCGGCTCCCGCCCATGTTTAACATAGTGTAACAAATAGTTATTAGATATTCATAGAAATCTCATTTTCTCTAGAGAGATATGAAATGAGGTTATTTATTCAGATGTGTGCTGTCTTCAAAGTTTACTTTTTTATAAGTACTGCTGTTGATGATACATCTGAATGTACATACCAAGTACATCAAGTAGTTCTGTGACGTATATTCTGCCTCATACCTGCTACTTTGTTGCCCCTTTCAAATACACTTGATACAAAGTGTAGCAAGCATAATACTGATGCAAAAAAACCCCAAAACCAAAAAACCCCAAAAAACCCCCACGGTTCCCCACATCTAGGAAACGTGTAGTTTGTTAATGGTGTAAAAAAGTGCATTCATATTTTTCTTTCATTTTTAATACTACAGCATGAAATTAGACCAAATGAGAGTTTCTGGTTACACCTCTTCATTTCTGGTGTCCATTCTACACTAACAGATCAGAGAAAGGGCAGAATATTCTTAAGTTTTCACAGTACATGCTTATAAGCACCAGGAAGAGAAAAAAAACCCCAAACTGAAACACAACTATCAAACATCAAAGCTGTTGTAATTATGTCAGCAAAAAGTCCTAGCTTAGCTACTATTTTTACTTTAGAACACAACAAAACCAGGCAGATACCACAACAACAGCTATCAAGAAAACAAATTATTTCTGTACTTGATGATTCTTTTATCAGAAGCCTCATAGCAAAAAAAACAGAATGAGGAAAATATAGGAAATGCATTTTTTTAAAGTCTAGTTTAATGAAGCAATGTCAATATTCAGGTATGGATATGGAAAGGTATTCCAACACTTCAAAAGAATCTGGGGTGAAATACAGAAATTGGAATGTAATTAAAAACCCCACCTCTGACATCAACACTAAACACAAGTTTTGTTCAACACAGTGTCTGCGTAGTCATATAAAATGAATTAGGTAAAACAAAGCTCTCTTTTATCAGAGCCTTATAATTTCATTTTATGCTTTATGTATCTGGAAAACTGAATAAGATTTGCTTGCCTTACTATACAACAATGAAATATAAGAGTCAAATTAAGGAAAATCAGTGTAATAATCAGAAGACAATTTGCAAGTATGAGTAAGTAAAGTATATTTAGATGGAGGGGAGTTAGATGCCTCCACAGTTCACTGAAACACAAAGATTTGACTTTTTGGTATCCAGCATCTTAGGGTCATATACACAGCTACAGATGCCGGACAGAGGTGACCTTGAAAAGAAGGATATAAGAATCATTTATTCAATGCTTTAATAAAAATGGTGGTTTTATAAATGGCAGCAAGCATCTGCAGACTTGTAGAGAAAACAGGTCAGTTATTTGTTCATGCAATTTTTTTTCATGTTTTTGATTGCAATGTTTACTGCCGCTGCAGTGTGTTTACAGCCAGATTAATTTTTTTTTTTTTTTTTGGTAATACTGTGTTAATAGTGTTAGTTTTGAAACACAGGAAAGAACAGAGTAATAACAAAACCAAACAATCCTCAGGGATGTCACCTGTGCTATCAACTTCTGTAGGGCTGTGGGAACAAGACAGAGGTTCTTCCTCTGAGTCAGAATCAGAATCAAGAAGCATGCGAGAACTGGAAGGCTTAGTGGCAATACTGACAGAGGTAGAAGAGTGCTGGTAGGTAAAAGACATGGATTCCATAGTGTGGGATTGAGTGATATGGACTAAACATGAAGCATAAAGGAGGAAAAAGGTAGAAAAGAAGTCAAAATAGAATCTCTAAGAACAGAGTATTAGTTTCACATTTCATCACATAACACAGTAACTGCGAAGTAACCACCACAATAAAGAGGAAAAAAATATTTCGTTTTAATGGAGGACAATAGGAGTTTTTAAAGAAATTTCTTTAAATAAATTTAAGATGAATTATGATTACAGATAGATTTAGTTAGTAGGTGGGTAGTGAACACTACCAAAGCATTGATAAGATGACAGAAACACCTGAAGAGGAAAATCCACAGAATCATCAGAACGTTACTGTAATACTTCAACTTCTATGGTAAAACACTGATTAAAACCCAATTAATACAGAAATATTACAAAAGTTAACATACCAGGGAATCCATCATCTGCCTCAGCATCTCCAGGTCCGCTGCCTATGCTACTGTTGTCTAGACCGATGTGTAATGACTGTAGCTGTGAACGAAGCTGTTCAATGTCACTGTCTTTGCTGTCCAGAGTCATCTGGAGTTCAATTCTTATCTGACTCTCTTCTGCTATTTGCTGGAAGGATAAATTACAAGATCTCCTATTATCACAATACTCAATTACTTACAGAAAATATAAGCAGAAAATTGTAGAGACTTTGCAGCCAATCTCTATATTTATACTGAGTATTTCTTTTTGTCATGGAAAATTCAGAAATAGAGACTGTACCTTAAAGCCTCTATCAATTCAATGAGAATTACAGAAAATGCTATCTATGTTTATATTAGCAAAAGGAACTTACTGCCTGCATTTCGTTGATTTCCTTCTGATATTTTATCATCATTTGGGTTAACTTTTCTCTTTCAGACTTCAATTCCATATGCAGTTTCCTATTTTCCTTTTCCTTCCGGCGTACATCAGTGTCAGCTCCACGTTTGACTGGACCCTTCCGATTCATGATCTCAGCCAATTTATTCACAGCCTACCCATAGGAAAGAAAAAAAAACATGACAAAAACCACATCAATAAATACACAGAGTTATACTGTGAAATAGTCTTCCCTCCTATCCATGACCAGACACTTTTAATCTAACTGTAAATGAAGACCTCTGCACATCCAGAACTATAAAGTTGCTTTAATTCAGTGTATTACTCAAAACTGAAAAGGCGGCAATGATGCCCTTTTCACTTTAAGCAAGCATTAGCTGTGAACGCTTCTACTCACTTAAATATTCTCTTCCTTTTTCATTAGCTAGCCCCAAAACATATCTTTGGAATAAAATGTCACTTGTTCTAAAAAGCAATCTGGTTTAAAATCAAAAATACACTGTTTTATGGAACTTACAGAAGAATATAAATCAAGATGGAAATCAGTAAAATATTAATTCATTTGACTGAAATGAAGATTGTTGCTGGTAGACTGCATCTGTATTAGGAGTTCCTCTGTGATAAATCATAAGGATGCAGTTTCACTACACTGAAAATCTTAGAAGAAATTTAAAAAAAACCTAAATATATTTTGTTTCAAGGGCAAAATAGAATAGATCATTAACAGTACATACAGATAGTTTACCATGTAAAGTTTTCAATTCAAAATTATTTGATTCAAGAACACTATCTCATCATTCATTTACATACATTTGCTTACCTGGGTTTTCAATGTTCTTTCATTCAACAACTGTTTCTCAAATTGTGCTTTAATATTTCCTACATTTGCTTCTTCTTCTTTTAGCTTTGTAATTTCTGTAGCAAGGCAATTAAAGAAAGTTCTATGAAAGCTCATTACAAAAGAAAACAGTATTATTAAAGAACAAAACTACTGGTTTCAAATTAAATTACAATTAGTTCAGAGAATACATACGTTCTTGTACTTCCTTCAGTTTATTGTTTAGTTCTTCTTTCTCATTAGCAAGATTAGCCACATCACTAGTTAGCGTTCGATTTGCTTCCTCCAACTACAAAACAAAAAGTACCTGTGACCTTGCAACAAAGCTCATTTGGCATATGAAAGCATTACAGGACAGAAGGAAATGCTTCAGGGTGAAACCAGGATAAAGATAAGAGGACTAGATTTAAGAGGGGGAGGGGCACAGAGGAAAGAATGATCAAGAGAGATGCATGGAAGAAACATGATAAGAATTTTTTTTTTCCTTTCATTCAAAGAAAAGAAGTATTTTTAAAACTTCAGATATACTTGTATATCACTTACTTCTAAGTATGCTAAATAACAACAGATAACTCAAACTGCAAATAAAACACAAGGTCATGTAATCCTCTACCAAAATTACGATTCATATTACTCACGGAGGCTATGGTGGCATCTTTCTCAGTAAGTTCCTGTTTATGCCTGGCCATCATCTCTTTAATCTCCAGCTCTTTCATAATCTTCTCTTTTTCCAAGTCAGAGTACTGTTCTTCAGCAATGGAACGTGCAAGTTGTTCTGAATCTGCTTTTGTCAAAGTAATCTCTAGCTGAGCCGCCAAGGAGTCTCTGCAAATTATTGATATTTATTATTAACTTAAAAAGTGGGAGGTTACTGGAGGAGGGGTCAGAGGAGAAGAAAAAAACAAAACAAAACAAACAACAAAAAGTCATCCTAATCTTTTACATATTAGTAGTACAACTAGTAAAACCTACCTCTCATCCTGTAACTCTTGTATCTTTTGCTGCATTTCTTTACAAACTTTGGTCTTTTCCTCACATTCTTCTTTAAGTTCTCGAACTTGTGTCTTATACAGAGTCTAGAATTGAAAGTCGGAAAGAAAAGGATGTGACTTGCATATTATAGCTTGAAGGTACACAAAAATTACACAAGATGACACTGTATACAATTCTTTAATCACACACTCAATTAGAATATAATTGTGCAATGCCTCCTCTAAATTTAACTAAACGTCATCATCATTCCCAAATATGTTTTGTTATTTTACCTTTTTGTTGTTCTTTTTTTTTTTTTTAATTTCTGTATTTGTGAATGGATAGATGTGTGATATACATTTTATATGTCTGTAAACATACTGTTAAAGGATTCTCAATGTGAAAATAGCTATCGACAGAAAATCAAAAGTATCAGAAGCAAGGAAAATCTTTAATTTATTTTTCTCTACTATTTAAAATCTTCGTCTGCCAGAGGTAGGTATGCAGAATTTAGACTTTAATCATACAAATCCATGAAAACAACATGACAGTTAAAGAGCAAAAAGAAGTATAGGGGGGAAGTGAAAAAACAGATTAGAAAAGCATTTGAAATTAAAAATGTTGTGAAATGGATACAAATCTAGAGCACTAAAGCAAATTAAAGAAAAATTATATTGCCCTGTACACTCAGATGACTGAATACAGATAAAGTGACAGTCAACTGCTAGTCGATTTACTGCAGGGCTTTCAAGACAGACTGTCACTCTCTGGCTCATCCAAAGAAGTCAATGGACCTCAAATCTCCCTTTCTCTCCTTCACTGTGTGCAACACTCTAACCTACTAAAACTTCAGACAGTCCTTCTCCCCACTGATGTAAAGACCTCAATAAAATCTTGAGTTTCCTCAAATTCTGAAGCAACCCTTTTGGCCTTTACCTGCAGTGTGTCTGGCAGTGCACCGTTACACTAAAATAACCTTCACGTCGATTTCTACGTACAATACCTATTTTATTCCGTTGTACCCTGTCACAATAAAGCAAAACCTCCTAATAGGACCCTACCAAGTCGGCCGTTTTGCAAAAATTTCCTTCCAAGCCTTAAATGCACGTTTTGTCATGCCACGTGACTCTGAGAATACAGCTCTTCTCTTCCATGCAGCATGTAAGAGATGCTGAATGCTAAAGGCTTGAAACATGCAGAAAATTATTTACACTGTGGAAGAGAAGGAATGAACTGCTTGACTCCTCCCTCCCTCTAAACTGTGTTTAGGACTCCCTTCCAAAGCTGGGACATTTCCTAACATGAGCCCTTTCACACTGCTCAGCGATAAAGAACAAGGAGTGATGACAAGGCTGCAGACAAGACTGAAGACAGAAACAAGAAAAACAATTAGCTTTAAGTTAGAGATGCGAAATGCCTGATGGCTGAGGAGGAAGAAAAAAAGCTAACATTGTACTTAGTAAACAGAGCAGTATAAAAATTAAGAAGTATAAAACATACTGAGAAATACTGTTCAGCTTCAAGTTGGTCCTGAAGCTCTTTCATTTGGCCATCTGCATCTTGACGTTCCCTAGAAAGGAATAACAAACTTTAAAATAAAGGATATGAAGATATTCCAAACCAGTAAACAGAAAAGACGGCATTCACACTTTAAAGATCTTCAGTCATTTTGCTGGCAATTAAACCTGAGGCTTCCTCTGTGTACCAGCTCTCTTTTTCACTTGTACAACTGAGAACACGGTGCTCGTAAGAAGCCTGTTTAATACTGTTAACACACTAACTGCAGCAGTGTCACATAGTTTAACCAGTAAGAGACACGGATTAAGCAAACAGCCACTTCTAGACTCTTACTTGCATGTGAAATGTCACTGATCTGACAGATTGTTTTGGGTCTTTCATTTGCTAGAGCTCGGTCTGTGAAAACATGTCTGTATTCTCTGACATGCATTATTTTTTGCATTCATCTCTTATTAAAACAACTCAGAAAGTCAATTAGTCAGTCCCATAGCAAATAAAAGATTTCTGCCAGTGTTTTACATTACAGCAACCATCACATGGAGCTGCTTTCTACATGAGTAACTGCATCTTGCTGACAGAAAAGATAAAGCACAAGGAGATAAACCATTGGAAGTCAAAGGAGCTAAGAATGACATTTATCTGATCTATGTGCTAAAGTTACCTTTTCATTCATAAGAACATTCTGTACATTAAAAAAAAAAATCTTTTTTATCAGATGCAAATATTGCTTGTAAGACCTTGAAGAACTACTGGGATTTAATACAACTCCTATTTGAAGGCCCAACAGATGTGTTTAAACATCTTTAGCACTGGATATTCCCAATGGTTACACTTCACAGCTCTATTAGTATTCATTCTAATGAGCTCTCCTGGACTGACAATAACAGTAATTTTCCTCTTCACTGAAGTCCTCTGTCATTTAAAAAACAGTACCTAGACTTCCTATTAAATGTTTGTTTGTTGTAAGTCCTCACACTCTTCCTTTCAAGCCATTTTTTTTCTTTAAGATTTTCAGGAAAACAAACACCTTTTACTAGGAATTACACATTGCTGAATCACCAGGGCAAATCTCAGCTAGAGTCACTGTAAATTATTTTAAACAACAATTAAGTTTTGCACTGTAGAACAGCATATTCTGTGCAGCAAATTTTGAAAATTAGTATTGCTCTCCACTTTGGCCCAAAACCAATTACAAATCAGCAACATTACTAAAAACTATAGAGCAACCCTGCGTACTTGCGGAGTTCGTTATTTTGTTTTTCCAGACTTAATTTTATCTCCTGAAGATGGTTATTCTCCTGTTTTAACTGCTTCTCTGACATTTTCAAGGTGTTGACCTGTTGCGTTTGCATCTTGAGGTCATTTTGAGTGAGACAGCGCTTTTGTGTTTCTTGCTCTATTTTTAGTGTCAGGTTTTTTACCTGAAAAACAAACAGAAAACTGTGAATTTTACAGACCTACACAGGAAAGAAACATTTAAACAGTGTCTCTTCTCGACTTCCTCTACATTTTTGTACAACATGTTCACATCTTTTGATGGACAAAGCTGTTTCCTGAGTAAAGGCATTAGCACAAAATAAATAAACTAGTTTTTCCACGTCAATCTCACAGCATTTTACATTCCAGAAGAAAAGCTTTTAAGATCAATAACACTGAAATATTTCAGAAACATGAAACCACACTCCATAAAGTAATTTTTAAAGCTCCAAATATAGAGGAGAATGAAAAAGTTGCTGCCATTTTCATTCAAACACATTTCTAAATATATCTGTAACATGGAAAATATTAGGACATAGAAAACAAGGTTCCACTTAAGACTCTTCTTGTCATTGTTCCTTACATCTTCATTTAGTATATCCTTTTGCCTAAGCAGCTCATTGATTTTCTGTTGCGATTGTTTGAGATCACAGTCCAACATGGAGCGCTGCTTTTCTGCTTCTAATAACCGATTTTCTACTTTTTGCTTTAAAGCTCTCTCTTCCAAAAGTTTCTTTTCCATTTCTGTGAAGCAGAAGATTTAAGACATCAGTCAGTGTAAACCTGAGAATTGTGGAGAGCAAGAAGAGGAGGAGGGCTATCCCATATTAATAATAACCAACATGCTTATCCTTATAACACTGAAGAAAAAGATTGCTGAAAAGTGATTCCTTAAATTTCTTACAGTAAATCCACTCCTACAGGAATCAAGGTAAAAAGCCTACACTTAGGCTTCCAGCAGCATTAAAAGATTATACTATCTATTTTGTATAATTTAAGCCCAACTCCAACTGTGGTATCAAATACATACCTTTCATGGCTTCAGATTTTGCTTCCTCTATAGATTCATAGATCTTATTTTTGTCTGCTAATCGTGCTTTTGTGGCTTTATGTTCAGCTTCTTCTTGTTCAAGGTTCTGCTGCATAACTTTGAATTTATATGTCATATCTATTTCCATGTTGCTCTTTTCCTGTTAAAGACGAAATTACATTGAAATAAAATATTATATACATCAGGTTAAAGACAAAATTTCAGACAACAGTAACATGCTGCTTGGAAGTATGCTAAAAGTAGAAAAGAGAGCTCATACTCAAAGCAGCTAACTGAGAACTCGTTTCCACAAATCTTTTTCTATGGATGGCAAAGTGCTCCAAAAACGCACAGAGACATCCTCAGTTGCAAACAGTTACAGAATTACTGCCTTAATAACCAACATTCTGTAATTAGAGCAGCTCAAAGATTAATTTTACTGCAGATTTTTTCCAATACTTTTGTTTCAATGGACAAATATGTCAAAAAAACATTAGCAGAAGCTTTTTTATTTTTGGTAATATTGAGAGTTTAAAAAACAAAACAAAACCAAACCAGCAGATGCGATGTTTCTACTGCACTATTAAGCCATTTTAGAAATATAATATATCATGCTCCTAAGGGAAATTATGTCTTTTTTTCCCCACTTCTCAACTTGCAAAAACAATAAACAAAAACAACAAAGGAAAAGACTAAACACTGAAAGCAAGGCTTATTTTTTTTGCACAGATTTTGTCTCCATGTCTCAACTAATATAAGTGCAAATTTTAAAACTCCTTAAGAATGTTAATACCAATGTTCACTTAGAAGTGCTGTTACCTTTTCTAAATCTGTAAGTCTTTCCTGCAATTGTCTCTTCTCCATTTCCAGTTTGGCTAATGCACACTTTCCATTTTTTACTTCTTCTTCCAGGCTAGATATTCGACCTACAAAAATGACCAAAACATCAATGAGGCTGGGCAATGTGTGGAAAAAAGAATGTACTGTTATCTACTTCAAGAAAAAAAAAAAATCAAATGTATCAGCTTCTGACTATTAAGAACACCTCCCTTTGGAATAATTTAAAAAGTTACCAATACCATTTACAAATGTTAGCACACATTTTCTCTTAAATGTGCTCATGCTTAATGTAACATTCTATAGAACAGCACACTAATCTAGTCACAATTTGAAGCTCAAATAAACTCACCAAAGCCTATTTTCATTTCTGAAACAAGAGACAAGCTTAACTTCAGAAGATTTGCAGGAATACCTTGTAAATCACTGATAATCTCTGATCCATGACTTCGATCTCTCCTTTCTGATTCTAGAGCTGACTGAAGATTGAGAAAGTCCTTCTCCAGTTTGAGTTTAGCATTCTCTAGCAGGCAGTTCTTATCTTGTAGTTCTCTATTATTAGTTTCCAGCTGCTGGATTTGCTTTGTGCTTTCTGTCTGGTTCTTCCTTAACCTGGCTGCAGTGTCAGACTCTGACCGCAGCAAAGAATTGGCTTCATCCAACTAAGTAAAAAGATTGGTAAAGTAAATCGGTAAAGATATACTTCAGAAACAATTAAAACAACTACAACAATAAAACAGTTACAACAACTACCATTTCTACTACAGAACACCACATTTTACGGATTAAAGAAATAAAAGGAATCTTAAAATACACTCATTTTTGAATACCAAAACATGACAAGAAAGAACACCCTTTAAAAAGTCCATTACACATTTCAATTCCCTCCACTACTAACAAAATCTGTACTTCAAACAGGTATTATTTTAAAATATACATATAGAAAGCTGACATGCCTGTCTTTGTAGTTGATTGATTTTCTCATTGGATATTTGAGAGTTCTGATTCCTTTTTTTTAAATCTTCAAGTTGGTCTTTCAAACTGTTAACTATAACAAAAACAATTCAACATTGTTAATCACTGTCATGAAAAATCTTCAATTTGAAATATAACTCATTTATTTTAGCTTTTAAAAACCCACATCAAAACAGAACCCTTCAAGCATGGCTCATACCCTCATTTTCCAAATTGCGCTTCTTATCTGCTTCATGTTCTGCTTTTCTCTGGTATTCTGTATTCTTGTGCTGAAGAAGAGCCTTCTCTCTTTCTAACTGTCTGACTGTAGACTCTACATTCTTCCTTGAAGTTACCTGGATAGATTTAAAAAATCCACCACTAATTATATACAGAAGAGCAGTATTCTGTAAATGATAAAAAGACAGCTCATGCACTCCGTTTAGTTTGTAAGGGAGGAAGATACAGTCCATTTGCCTGTTGCAAACACAGCAGATCAGAACGTGGTCAAATCCAGCTGAGGACAACTATAAATTATAAAAGCTCCTGGTCAAAGACTGTTTGATCGTTTGGATTTGATGAATCTGGTAAACCTGCCTAGCAGCCACTTCGGAAGCACATAAACATACATGTAAGGTAAGTCTCAACGTGTGCCTGGATGGGCAATACATTAAGTTGTATACATCTGCTAAAGATACGACAAATTTGTAGTAGCACTGAGATGCAAAGCTGGGCAAGAAATAGGGTCCTTTTACTGACATCATTTGACAATGCAAAGAATGGCCTTCCTCTTTAAGCAACAGTATTCTCACATCTTCAATTTTTAGAATTGTATATGGGATATTTATATCATGTTGTCCTCCAAATTAAAAATATGGTAAAAAAACAAATTCTGGAAACAAACGTGCAGTTGTATTACAGAAATCATAATGAAAATATTTTAGCAGTGACAACAATTTCATGTTCGTGAATAGCAAGAAATCAACTGGTATTACTGGTATAAACACACAGCTATTTAAAGGTAATTTGCTGTTTCCTAAGGAAATAAGCCACACACAAATATTAATGTTCTAATTCCAATAAGAAATAACTACGGACTTACCTCTTCATCTAGCTCTTTCACTATCTTCTCTAAACGAGTACTAGTAGACCTGAAGAAATTTGAAAAATATCTTTAAACCCTGCTGATTATACAGAAATTAAAATACTTGGATGTGTCATTACTTTTATGTAAGATAGTCTATTTTTAGCAATCACATGAAGCTTCAAGGACTGGGGAAATCACTCGAACAATAGACAGATTCTTGTGGAGAGTTAAGGTTAAAAAACCCCCCAAAACCAAAACCCAACCAACTAACCAACAAAAACCAACCAGCCAACCACCTATCAACCCACAGTAGTCACAGGAGTAGAAAGGTTTAAGCCAGCAGTTTATGGTGAGGTCTGCTTGCAGGGCCAGCAATCCCCAAAGTGGATTAAAATGCTTTTAAGCATTAAAAAACAAAAGGTGTAATAAAACTTCTTTATAAACATACCAAACGCCAAAACAGTCTCACCTGTACTTCTGTTCTAGTTCATCTTTGGCTTGTAATTCGTTACTGAGCTGTTCTTCTAGCTTGCTTATTTTTTTCTGAAACTGTGTAAAATGTCAAAAAGGTATGGCCCACATATAAAAATGCTATCACATAAAACAAGTGTCATTCAATTAAATAACACACAAAAAAAAAAAAAAGGAGGGAGGGGGGAAAGCAAGGAAAATTAATTCAGTCTTCCACTATATTATTTTAAAACCACCCCAGAAGGTTACATCTTTACTAGGTATTAATCCTGATGATTTTAAAGATATAGATCCATAGCAACATAATTTGCTGCACACTGCAATAAATCTAGCCATCACAGAATTATGTGCCACAGATTGTGAGTCATAACATTTCTACAGGCAGAGTATCGTTACTGCCCTTTGCTGTACTCTTTCTCTGGAGACAGAGACTTCCCACTGCAGCAGAATTTTGGGGATAGCCTTTTCTAAATAAAATTAAAAGCTGAAAAGGCCAAATTGGACAATATTCAGGGAATGTTACTAAACATGCTCAATGACCTCATATAAGTAAGAATTTTTTAGTCTAACATATACAGACACTAACAAACATTTTTCAGGTTTGGGAATGCTTTGTTTTGCTTACTAAAATTTTAAAATCATGAGTGAAGTACCCAAATATTCACCAAATAAATTATAAATAATAAACTTTGGAAACCTCTCATGTCTTCAGACTTTCAACTGCATTTATTTTCCTCCCCTCCCCCCTCTCCCCTACCCCCCAAACATAAAATGTAAAACTCTTGTTTTTCTAAACCACTTTATATTGTTACAGTTACAAGATTCCCAGAACAAGGACACTGAAAAGGACATCAAAAATGGATTAATTGCTTGAGAAAATACAAATGAAAGAAGCTGTCAAAAGTGAAATGCAAAATTTTAATAATTACGTTTACTATCACAACATAAAGCAAATATCACGAATTTGACACTATGTATTTTAAACAGCAGTATTTCTAAAAGGAAAACTCTAAAACTATTAATCTATTCAGCAATGACAGGAAGGAATGAAGTGGAGTCTAAAAATCATTTGCATTTAAATTTATGCTGGTCAATACATAACACATTTCCTTTTTTAAAAAACTTTGAAAAGGAGTTGCAAGTTTTAAGAAATGTTAACAATATACTATCTACACTTGAATAATACAAATGTTTAAGCAACATAATGAAGTAAACTAGATGACCACTAGCGGTCCCTTCCAACCCAAAACATTCTATGATTCTATGATAATGAAGTAAGTAAGTATATGAAAATTCCATAGAATTCTCCTCTCATCTGTAAATTTAAATTCAATTGTCAGTCTTCAAAAGCTGGATAAACATGGTCCATACACTCACTTCAACTGAGAGCATGATTTAAACATTCCTTTATCACTGCAAATGAGAATTTACTTTTCCAAACTCTGAAAAAGTCAGTCATGAATCACTCGGGCAAGTGTGGAGCCAACATTCACAACCTTCCCAAGCGTGATGCTGTTTGTGGCAAACAGAGCCTTAGGCATTTGTTTTCCAAACAAATTCCAGATGCCAAAAAAATCGAGAAAAGTCTGTATTCAGTCATCTTTATACTATAGTATCTTAATGATTAAGTACAACTGTTTCAAAATACAACTAGTTTACAACAACTTGGTGAATAAACATTTAAGGTATATTTCACATTTGCATAAATTATGTAGTAATTTTGTGATTCCTTTCATAATTCAAAGAACATACTTACCTCCTTGCTGTCCTGTAAATAGAAAATATCATTTTTATTGAGAAAGATTAAAAAGACAAAAAGCCCCCCGAAAAAATTCTTGAAAACTTATTTTAGACTTTGTCTTTTCTTAACAAAATTAGTTAATTATACCATTAATTATACCATTATTAGTTAATCGTACCATTAATACTTACAAAAAAAGGCACTAACCTCATTTTTACTAGATTGCACGGATTCATTTTCTCTGCAAGACTGAGAGGAGTCACTTAGCAACCTGTCAAAAACAAAACCAAATCCCTCCAGCTCTTATTCAAGTTTTCAACAACTCTGGCAACCTTGCCAATCAACTCACTTTAATCAATTCTCTCAGGTCTTAATTTGTCCAATGCTATTCTTAGAATGAAGCTTGTTTTATTTCAGTGTGAGTGCATCTTTCTGATTTGAATCTTAAGTGAAGTATAACATACGTTTCAAATCCAGAGCAGCTAACATTTTTCTTAATTAATACAGTTATTTCTTAACTACTCGAGTCCTAGCAAAGTATTATCTTACATAAAATTTTTTCTAAGCCTCCTAATAAAAATCTATTTTAGAACTAAATTACAAAGCTACCGGTATTTTAACCCTGAAAGACTTTTAAAGACACTTCATAATTTTGTGCATATAAAAATACTGCATTTAATAATCAGTTATCAAAATAGTAGTAACATATATTCTACTTAAACTCTACATTTGTACCTTCACAATAGAACATAAATGAATATAACACAACAAATAAAATATTTATCTAGAGTGAAAAAAAAGGACACATATAAGAAAAATCTGTGGGTCTATTTCTAAAAATGTATTTTAAAGTATAAATCACATACAAATTGTCTCTATAGTAGGTAAATCCTATAAAAGGCAGCTGGTTTCCCACGAAGGCTTTGGGGATTGGAAAAGTTTCCACGTCTCCCTTGTCGTCCTCAATGTCATCAAAATTACTGCTGTCTATATCACTGCTAAGCTCAGGAACAACAGGAGCAGCAGCTATAAAAAGGGGACAAAAGATCAAGTTCACTCCAACATTTGGCCACCTGCTATATACTGCTATCTCGATAATGTTAAAAAGCCTATAATACAAGTTGTCCTGCTAATTAAATACTTATTAAGCATGCAGAAGATCTGTAAACATTACTGTGAACAGTTTTTTTCTAGAGAAATCTATTTTCACATTAGTTGCCTCATGCACAGAATATCTAATGTGCAAAATGTATTTGCTAAGGTAATCACAGTTGAGAACAGAACTCTAAATACAGTCATCATTTTAAGAAACTTCAGAAACTATATGACTTTAGAAGTTAAGATCAAACTGGTGATCTGAACTGACATACTACTTTTTTGCCTACAGCTATCAAGTTCACAATGCCTTAAATGAGAAGCAGTCAAGCTGACAAGACCACTGTCAAACTACTCTTAACTACGAAGGTTAGAATCACCCCAAAAAAACAACCACCCCCCCAAATAAAACAACAAAAGCCATAAAGAAACAGAACCTAACTTGCATTCTTTGAAATCTATACATTAAAAGCATGATAAAGGTGAGGGTAATTCCAGTAGGAAAAATGTTTATTTACTAACCCTTACTGATAGTTTGTATAAGACAAATGATAAATAGGGAAGTTTAAGCAAGATACTTGATAGAAAATACTTAATTTATATAGCCTAGAGTATTTTTTCATTTCTACTATTGCAAATACTGTATAAAAATAGAACTTTTAAGCTAATTTACTTACTCTCTCGAATGTTGTCCCAGTTCCACTGATCACTCTTGAAGAAAGGGTGATGCTTTATTTCTTCTACCCCATTTCTCCCAAGTCGCACATCCCTAAACATAGCAATTAAGCCCAATTCACATTAGGAAAACCAGCATTCGTTTTTTGTTATTTAAATTCTGACTTGCTCATAAGCAGCAAAGAAACTGTCAGTAAAGACTGTCTGTGTTAACCACATTAGTGGTCAAATAAAAATAAAAAAAAAAAATTAAAAAAACACCAACCACTGATCTGCAGTTTCTTCTATAAATGTACTCTGTTTCTTAGCATGCACTCTCCCTGCAACTACTAAAATGTCCAGAATTTGGAGTCTGCCACGTGGGGAGTAAAGCAAGAAAGAGAGCACTGAGGCAAAAACTAAGAAAAAACTAAAAACATAAACAAAACCCCAACACCCTCGGGGGAAAAAAAACTGCAGAACTTCTGTGTCTGCCAAACCACATGACAAACATTAAGATGCAAGTGAAGGAAGGTCTAACTTACTGCACAGAACAGTTATTCAACGCTGGACTGAAATAAATATTTTAAGAATTCCATCCCCTGCCCCATAACTAACCCTGACACATCTTTTGCTGATATTTGCAGTGAAGTAAATCTTAAGTGCAACAAGAAACTTCTAGTTTGATCAGAAGTTCCTCTTAAAATTATCTACAAAAACAGGACATAAAAACAATGTGTGTAAAAGAGTAAATCACGGGGTTGATGCTTATTCCTTCAAGTGCTTCAGCAGTGATCACGCATATGGAAAGAAGGCATCTGTTTCAAATAAATTGCTTGAGCACTGTATTAAATACAAACAGGAAGACGGATACACGTAGTGGAAGTACACCTCGCTGCATTTACATTATTAAATTATACTCATGTTTTCTCTCTACCCTTCAGCTACTAAGGGTGAAAAATGCCGTTAAAGCACATCCTTCCTGAGTAACCACAATCTTGCTCAACAGAGCAAACAATCTCTCTTTGAATGAAGAAAAAATTCCTAAGACCATTTTTTTCCTAAATCCCTCATTCTATAAAAGCTACATGCTCTGCTATAGCCAAGTTCAGGTGATCACAGCAAAGCATAAGAAGCCATCATTGATCCAGAGTTAACTGTGGACCTACAGTAGTGTTCTTTTAAATCAGAGAAACTGAAGATGATCTCTGCTTTCTGGAACAAAAGAAAACCTAAATGTTCAGGTTAAGAGCAAGCTTACATAGCTTAGTATCAATAAATGGCTCAGTTCCACAAAGGGAGACCTCTAGAAATTATTTATAGCAAAAACAATAACTTTGCTGGTTTGTTAGCTGTATTTGTAAATTAATACAACAAAGCAAACAAAAAAAGTTCAAACATTCTAAGAAAGCTTAAACAACTCAGTAAATACAGGCTTATTTTCATTAAAAAATTTGCCTTCCTTTTTTTAAGTGACATTCACTTAGACCCTGAGCTCAACAATTCAGTCCCTGCCTTGGAGCTTGCAAATTACTTTCAACCTTTTTGTCTGGCACAAATTGCTTTGTTAGTAAGAGCTGTCAGAACTGCTTGTAGCACTAAGATACAATACATAATAAAAACACCCCAAACAAAAAAGACTAGAGAGCAGGAGATTTTGCAGAAGAGATTGGAAGAGAGTAATCTCTTCAAAGGAGGACAGGCTGGAGTGCTGGGCAGAGAGGAACCTCCTGAGGTTCAACACAGGCAAGTGCAGGGTCCTGCACCTGGGGAGGAATCACCCCATGCACTGGTACAGGCCAGGGGTTGGCCTCCTGGAAAGCAGCTCTGTGGACAAGGACCTGGGGGTCCTGGCAGATGACAAACTAGCCATGAGCCAGCAACCAGCCGGCAACATGCCCTCGTGGCTGGGAAGGCCAATGGCATCCTGGGGTGCATTAAGAGCGTGGCCAGCAGGTCAAGGGAGGTTCTCCCTCTCTGCTCTGCCCTAGTGAGGCCCCACCTGGAGTGCTGTGTCCAGTTCTGGGATCCCCAGTTCAAGAAGGATGAGGAACTACTGGAGGGCTACAAAGATGCTGAGGGGACTGGAGCATCTCTCCTCTGGGGAAAGGCTGAGGGAGCTGCAGCTGTTCAGCCTGAGGAAGAGAAGACTGAGAGGGGACCTCATCAATGATTAAAAATATCTCAAGGGCAGGTGTCAAGAGGATGGGGCCAGAGTCTTTTCTGTAGTGCCCAGTGAAAGGACAAGGGGCAACAGGCACAAACTGGAACAAGGGAAGTTCTGTCTGAATATGAGGAAAAACTCCTTTACTTGAGGGTGACAGAGCAGGGGAACGGCTGCCCAGAGAGGTGTGGGGTCTCCTTCTCTGGAGATACTCAAAACCCGCCTGGACACGTTCCTGTGCAGCCTGCTCTGGGTGACCCTGCTCTGGCAGGGGGTTGGGGTAGATGATATCCAGAGGCCCCTTCCAACCCCTGCCATTCTGGGATTCTGTAATGGAAGGAATTAACTTTTACAATGTGTATGTTCTAATACCATCCAAAATAAAAACAGTACAAGAACAATACATGCACTTACCTATCAGTTAAAAAGGCACAGATAAGGTTCTTTGCATGCTTAGATATTTCCACATCATCCGGGAAATGTAATGAGTTCTTATGATCCATAATTTTACTGTATGTTCCTACTAGTGAGTCTGCATAAAATGGAGTATCGCCTGAAAATAAAACAGTAAATAGACTGCGATTTTGAGTCATGTTCAAGTCATGTAAGTTGAAGAAGACAAAAGATATAAAGAAAAGTCTACAAGTAGTTTTACCTAAAATAGTCTTCTATTTAAAAAAAAAAAAAAGCAGTGTACAAAATAATGTATACTACTAAAATATTCCTTCCCCAAAATGCCTGTTACTGAACCTGCGTATCACTTCCAAAATGTTGTGCAGTGAATTACATCTTTGTTCTACCTGAAGGCTGTTACTGTGCTTTCTAGTTTACATGATGACTGACACTCACATAAATCTGCAGTTTTAAGAGCTTCCAACTTGTTAAAGATTTGCTGAGGCACATTTTTTTAAGGGATTTGACCAAAGCTCTCTGAAGACTGTTTCAGAGGCATGCAGGCCTACCCTGATACCCCCTGGCGCTGCCTAAGGCAAGTCAGCTCTGACCAGGAGCCTTCAGAGTGTGTTACTGCACTGTTAGCCCATATTAATAAATCTTGTTGACTGACACATTATAGTAGCTTGGGTGCCCATATTAACACGGACAGGTAGCTTTTAAAATCAGAGACCATTCTCACCCAAGGGTTTACAGCATAGGCTTTAGTTGAGTCTAGTTTCCTTGCAAGTATCCTTAATAAAGGTAAAATTGGGACAACCAAAAAGAATCAGTATCAATAAAGGTATCTGACATTTAAGTTAACAGACAACATTATGAATATAGAAATGGTTCGGGTCAGTAATCAAGAAGCTGCAATTTTTACATAAATCCTTTCTCACAACTAATCCGTAAGGGAACAATAGAGAAGGTGAACAATAAATCATGCAAGCTAGGCTCTTTCCTCCATTCTGGTGTGCTGCGTGCAGGCTGGGGTCACCCACCATGCCGACTGCATCCTTCCAACAAGGGACTAAAGATTTCAAAAGCTGGGTACATGAAAAAATGAACAAACAGACCAACAGACAAAAACTATTTAGCTTTCAAAAGGAACATAAACGCAACAATCCTGCCTTTAGCCTCTTTCTGTCATTTTATGGTCCAATAAGAAATTAGTACACACCAGCTTGAATTAAACTTCTAGAGTATTCGTAAATTCTAGCTGCCATACCAGTACATCTTGTGCCGGGGGGAGGGGAGAGAATCAGAGTGATCAACTGATTCCACGGGTATTTGCTGCTGCCTCCCTTTTTCCAAACCTTCCTTTTCTCAGTTGTCTTTGATTTCACAAACAGCTTTGATTTAGGCCACACCTTAAAACTACCACTGAACTAAGGTAGTGTTAGGACTCTGACCAACATTTTAGAGTTTACTTAATCACACAATAAAAAGGAGTACTGTTTTCATTAGTACTATCTCTTTACTAAAACCAGAATGTCAGAATGCTTTCTGTGCTTTCTTCAACGCATAAAGTTTCAGAAGACCATAGACAGAAACTGATATGTAAACACAAACAAAAATAGATACTTTCTACCAATGTGTGAGATATGGAGAAACCAAGTAGGATTATCAAGAGAAAACCAAGTGTGAAAATCCACAAAGGCTTTTAAAAAAAATTGTTGTTAATGGGATCTTGAAACTGATAAGGTTATTTAAGAATGGAAACGATAACACTAACATTGGTTTATGTTATATGTTGTTGAGGGTAAAAAAGAAGAAATCCTCAATAGTCAAAATACAAAAGGATAAGGGTTTAAAAGGTCAAACTTAGCCTGTATAAAATATTCCAAACCTTTTTATCAGTGCCTGTCTCTTAACAGTATGTATGTGGGAGTAGAAGATCTGTTTTGAAGAGTCTCATTATTCCTAGTTCAAATAAAAGGACTCGAAAAGCTATTTTCTTATATGAGAGAAGCTGCATGTTCTTCTAGACATTTTGTCAAATTAATTTGACCTGAGCCTTAAATACTGTGTTTGTAAACAAAGTCATTGAAGGAAAGGATGCTGGTGCTGTCAGACAGGAAATCCAACTGAGATTGGAATATGATGACTGTAGAACAACAAATAAATTAAAAAATTACAAGGCAAAACTAGGCCCTGTAATTTTAATTACCAGTATAAAGGTGAAGCAGGTTTTAACATTTTTAAGAAGACTGCATAGATAGAAATCAGATATCCATTTCAGAGGAAGAAAGAGATTCTCAGATTTAAAAAAAAGGCTGGAAGAAGGCTTCATGAATAGCGCAAAGAAAGAAGACGAAAATTCAGCTGAAAGGCTACAGTGTTAATCACATGTAGGATTATGGCATGGCTAAAACCAAAACAGAAACAAAATTGTCATTTCACTCCCATCAGAAAAAGCATATGGAAAAAATCGAAGTTAATGAAAGCAAAGTTTCCAGTCTAGAGTAAACAGAAGACAAAAAAAGATGTTGAATACTAAACCCAACCAATCAAAAGTAGCAAAAATAGTGTAGCTTCAAATATTAAAACAAGATATACTTGGGGGGGGGAGGGGGGGGCAGAATGAAATATTATGAAATATTAGAAATTTTCCAACACATAATTCCAAACTCTAGGAGCAACTATACCAAATAAAGCCCTTAAACTTAGCAACCCGTACTGAAACCTCAGAATAAAAGCACAGTGTGCTGCACTGAAATGTAGATGGATTTTTGTACTAATCAGGTACAGGCTCCCGCATATAATGCAGATCCTGCAAAAATTGTACCTCTCCACTTCCACTTAAAAGAAATATTTTCCTTAGAAGGATAAAAAGGGGAGGATCCTCTCTCTCAGATACGGGGGGATGGGACACATGACACGACGGGACAGGGGGGAAGAGGCTCTTGCTAAAATTATGAGAGACTATTAATTATAAAACACTTTTTGTAAAACAAAATGCCTTAATTCTGAAAGATATAGTGATGGTAATAGTATCATATATCAAAATGTCCTTCCTGGCTCAGGATACCAGAAACATCAGATCTGCAATATTCCCAGAACATGCTGATTTGGATTTTTAATAATTATATGCTCAATTCCAACCTTCTATAATCAGTATTTTGGTAACAGACTATAATACTGATCCTCACTGTATTTTAAAACGCACATG
This sequence comes from Podiceps cristatus, assembly GCA_000699545.1. Lineage (NCBI taxonomy): Eukaryota > Metazoa > Chordata > Aves > Podicipediformes > Podicipedidae > Podiceps > Podiceps cristatus. The sequence goes on along the minus strand of JMFS01025751.1, from coordinate 170 downwards.
ACTCATCTCCTTAACAGATTACATTCTATGGTAGTTGCCATAGCAGTCATGTATTTTACTGGAAAATCCTGACTCAAGCATAAAAGAATCAATCAGGCCATACTTCTACAGTCAGAAGCCATTGCTAGTGCTGGGGAATAAAAGGCGGGGGAGGGGGAGAAGGAGGCGGG